>CM035429.1:143489486-143641986 GCA_020310875.1 Ceratopteris richardii
CCCACAAGTGCCATTTGTATGGTCCAAAAACCACAGAAAGCATCCTGTTACAATGAGTGAAGAACAAAAGAAAAGCAAAAACTAGGCCTAACTTGGCATCCTAATCTGTTTGAGTAGCATATAGCTGCAATCAGAAATTTGTAAAAAAGGCAATCAAATCTTCCATATTTTTACTTGAGCATTTTCACAACCTTCTTATTTATTATAAGTTCACTTTAGAGAATCGTACAAGGTTGATAGCAAAGTTAAATAAAGAAAAACGGCCCCATCAAAGCCCTATAGCCTATGACATGCTCCCAACCTCCACACCCAAGGACAATCTGTAAATACACCTAGTAAGACTATACTTGCATAGCTCCAAAGAAATATGAAATAAACAACAGGAAACACACAAAATACACCTTAGGGAAACGGTAATAGTAAGTGGATCAGCAAACTGAGCCAGAAAAAATAAACAGTAGCATATACTTGACAAATGAAAAGGAGAATCACAAGATGTCAGATGGATCTATTCACTGGCCTCCTATGATGTGTAGATCTTCTTACCCAGTGAATAGATAAACAGTATCTATTCACTGGCCTCCTATGATGTGTAGATCTCCGTACCAAATGATCCACACATTATCCGGCAATGGATCTACATCAGGACGTACATCAACTTCCTCATTGTTAATGGGCCGCTGTACATCATTTCCAGCTCTGTTTTCAGCATGAATAGGTGGCTGCATATGCCCATCAGGAGCGTCATTTTGCTGTCCAGCATCATCTGGCTCAATAACCACAGGCTCATTGTCATTTCCAGCCATATGTGGTGCATCCCGAGTATTCATATCAGATTTAACTAGTGGATGTACATGCTGAAATTTGACTCTTTTATGGTCACATTTAGAAGCACAATCATTTTTTAGCAGCCTGGCCTCATTAAATACAACATCTTGGCTGCGTATTACCTTCTTGAGTTGAGGTAACCAAATCCTGTAGCCCATTTTACCTTCATCTCCATAACCCATGAAGATTCCTTTCATGGACTTAGCATCTAACTTGCTTCTCAACTCAGGCCTTATATGCACAAAGGCATCACAACCAAAGATGCGTAGGTACTCATATGAAGCTGGTTTGCAAGACCAAAACTCTTCTGGAATGCCACCTTTTAAAGACATATGAGGGGATCAATTGCAAACATGAGCTGCAGTTTTCAAAGCCTCTCCCCAAAATCCACGAGGAAGATTATATGTGGACAGCATGCATCTCACCCTCTCACATAAAGTCCTATTATACCTTTCAGCCACACTGATGGAAGAGGGGCTGTATGGGACTGATAGCTCCTTTTAATACCAAGATTTTCACAAAATCTATTGAATTCAGCACTTGTAAGCTCACCCCCATTATCTGTATGTAAGCATTTCAGCTTCCTACCTGTTCGGGTGGTCACAAATGCATGAAATTTCTTAAATGCAGCAAAGGCTTCATCTTTAGATTTTAACAAATATACCCAAAGCTGCCTAGAGTAGTCATCAACAAAAGAAACAAAGTAAAAAGCACTCCCATAGATTTTGTGGGCATAAACAAACATCAAAATGAACAAGATCAAGCACATTCGACTTACGAGAAACACCAGAGTAGTAGGAACTCTTTACTTGCTTACCATATTGGCACTCATTACAAAAATCAAGTTTTGTGTCTTTAGCATCAAACTTGTCCAAATTACATAGTTTATCAAGGCCTTTTTGACTCATGTGGCCAAGCCTTTTATGCCATAATTCCATATGTGAATGGATTTCAGCCAAAGAAATAAACTTGTCCAGCAAAGTTTTTACCATGCAAGCAATAAAGAGTCCCTTTCTTTCTACCTTTAACAATTTGCCTAGAGCCTTAGATAAACTTCCATGACCCCTTCTCAAAGAGGGTACTATATCCATGCATATCCATTTGCCCGACAGAAAATAAGCTTTTCTTGATGCTTGGTGCATACATTACATCATGCAAACCCAGCTCATTAGTACCATCTACAGTGAGATGCACTATGCCAATACCTTCAATAGAACAAGCATGGTTAGATATACATGCCCATGGCTGCCTGCATGAAATATAGCAAAACACTCCTTAATAGGAGCAACATGGAACGATGCATCTGAATCCGCAACCCATGTTTGTGACAAAACATCATTCACAATAAGCAAGGCATCAATCAAATCTCTCTTTGTGATCTACATATCTTGTGCATGAATATTAATAGAAGCAGGAATAACTTCGGCATGATCTGCTTCCATAGTAGCACAAAATATATCTTCTGCATCTGATAGCTCTTTAATGACAACACTAGTGGCCACATTGGCCTTCTCTTTGTTCTTGTCCTTTGAGTTATCATGTGCTTCATTCTTGGTGTCCCTTTTCTTCCTATCACCCCTGTTCTTCTTTATTTCTAGTTCAACTTTGTAGTATCTACAATCAAGCTTCTTGTGACCTTTCCTACCACATAGGTAGCAAGTCACTTCAGCTTTTGCTCCTGTTCCTATGTACATTTCCACTTTTCTTTTCTATTTTTCCTCTAGCCAAATTGACTGAATCACTCCCTCTCTAGTAGCTTTCCTCCTAATTTCCTCATTCAAAACAGAATCCTTTACACAATCAAAGGTAAGATTGGGGCTATTCGAAAGTGAAACAACCAATGTTTCCCATGTATCAGGTAAGGTCATGAACACAAAAGCCCCAATTTTTGGGGCAAGCCGCAATATGACTTGTAAATTCAGAGAAATGACTTGTTGTAATAAGTTTCCAGCAATGACTTGCTATAATAAGTTTCCAGCAATGACTTGCTATAATAAGTTTCCAGCAAGTATGCACTTCCTCAATCTTTGTGCATGTTCTCACACTTGAAATGAGAGAATTTCTGCAACAAAGAACCTGTAGATGAAAATTTCTGCATCAAAGAAATGACTCGCTGAAATAAGTTTCCAGCAAGTATGCACTTCCTCAATTTTTGTGTATGTTCTCCCACTTGAAATGAGAGAGAATTTCTGCAACAAAGAGCCTATAGATGAAAAATCAACAATGTGGATGCTAAAAATGACCTGTGGGGATACAATAAGAAGAATAAAAGAGATTCTTCGCAATGAAACTCTCTAAAAAACCCAATATTTGCTTCAAATTTGTTGTCGGTTGAAGTAATCCTCCAAAAACAACACTTTTATTGCCCCAAAAACAAGGTTTTTCGCGACAAAATTCTTCCAAAAAAAAGCCTCCAGCTTAACATAGACTCAAGTAAGAAAGTACTTGGAGCAACTTTGTCGCTATAGAACAGCTCAAAATAGTGATGCCAGTTGAAAGAGGCCACGAAGAGCTACGAGTGGTGTGCTCGGTTGCTCCAAATGCAAAGGGAGTGGATTGCTACGTGAGGAGAAAGTACAGAGAGAAACCTGCATAAAAATTTGTAGAAGAAGATGGAGAAGTTGAAGTTGAAGAAGTCCCAATCAAGTTATGAGAGATTTGGGACCAAGCCTTTTTAGGTCATTTGGGCATGTTCACACATGGCCAATGACTAAAAGTCATAAAAATAATGTAAATGCCTATAACTCCTTAATTTGGGGTCCAAAAAATATAACAAAAATATGTATGGAAAGCTCTCGAAGGGAGCTTTCAGATGGAAGGGTCAAAATATACAAAAGGAGAGTCCTTGGGGCCTTTATCCCCAAGATGCGGAAGCGTGCAAACAACACATGGAACAAGAAGAAGCTTGGAGCAAAACACACAATACTGAATGTATTACCAAGTGAATGTACAAAGATAAGTAACACGTTAGGGTTATAGATGTATATACAAGCCAGGGAAAAAAAACCTCCTAAAGAGGGTAAAAAGTGTCCCAACAGTCCAAGTGTGTTCACAAACATCACTACCAAAATATATCAACAAAATATTATATATCATTACATAACTTCTAAAGAGTACTTTACATATATGCAATAACAATTTTTTATTATCTTTAACCTTTGTTGATCATTTCCATTTCCCGAAAATAGTGTGCATATAAGATTAAGGTTTGCTCAAAATCCGAGTTTAGAGCCAAAATATCATTGTTTCTAATAATTCCCCCTCGGTGTCATATTTGAGATAAGATTTAATACTTTGCATAACTTATGATGTTTGTCTCTAGATATTGCTTTAGTAAAAATATATGCAACATTCTCACTTGTAGGAACATAGATAAGCTCAATGTGCTTCTTAAATACTTGCTCACAAATATAATGATAATGAACTTCAATATGTTTAGTCCTTGCATCATGCATGGTCAACAAGATTCTTAGCATAGCAATAGCACTTTGACTATCTTAAAATATCCGCATAAGTAAGTAAACATAAACATTAAGATAGCTTAATTTTTTTTTGCAACCATATAGCCTACGTGTTATTATAGATAGCAGCAAGCCCTATACTCTGCTACACTTGAAAATGTAGCCATTGTAGGTTATTTCTTAGAATGCTAGGAAATTACACATTCACCAACAAAAAAATAGCCACTTAACATGGCAATAGCACTTTGACTACCTAAAAATATCTGCATAAGTGAACATAAACATCAAGATAGCTTAAACTTTTTTGCAACCATATAGCCTCAAATGTTGTTATAGGCAACCCTATACTCTGCTTCACTTGAAGATGTAGCTAGTGGCCACTTTAGGTTATTTCATAGAATGCTAAGAAATTAGACACTCTCTAACAAAGAAACAATAGCCACTTATAGATCTTCTTGAGTCCCTGTCACTTTCCCAATCAGAATTTGCAAATCTTTGAAGTATAAAATATGGTGACTAAGGAAAAACAATAGCATAATCCATTCTTCCCTTTAAATTCTGAAAACAATAATCCATTCTTCCCTTTAAATTCTGGAAACAATAATCAGAATTTGTATAAAAAGCATAATCCATTCTTCCCTTTAAATTCTGAAAATATGTTTAAATGGTTTCTAATGAATTTTAAGAGGTTTGTGCATGAGCCTTGATACTTGAGAAAAAGCAAATTGAATGTGAAGGCATGTATTACAAAGATAAATCAAGCAACCAACTTGTTGATTGTAAATGGTAGCATCAAAAGAATCTGACTCTCCTTCAACTTGTAAAGATACATTAACATCCATAGGAGTCGGCATAGATTTAGAATCTAGCGTTTCAAACCTTTCTAGAAGTTTCTCAATATACTTAAATTATATCATATAAATACAAGTATCCTTCTGAATGAATTTAATGCCAAGATAATAATGTAAAGAACCAAGATATCATTAACATCAAATACTTTCTTAAATTCTTTGAGACATGTCATGATAATATCATCAACATAAATTATGACAATAATCAAAACATCTACCTTTGACTTAATATAGAGAGTAAGAGAAGCTTTTGAGCTTTGAAGACCAATTGAAATAAGATACAAATGAGTCTTCTCATACCACGCTCTTAGTGTTTGTTGTAAACCATAAAGAGCTTTGATTTTTGTTAGTTTACTAATTGTGGCGCTGCTCTCGATGACTCTCCATCATTTTCGATGTCTCCAAACGCCTGCACAACTCCCGAGGCGCGATCGTACCTGCTGTTGACTGAGACACGAAGATCCTTCTGATGATGTGCTGCCCAGCCGCGTGATAGTTCCGCTTTTTAATTCTCCCTCTCTCTATACCCATAAGGGGCAATCTCCTCCTTACACACATGAGTGCCACTTGGCCATATTATCTTCCTTATCTATCATAAGAGGAGGTTCTCACCTCTCAATTATGAGGCTCCATAACATTTCCTTCCCCTTAGTCCCATTTTTGCCCTCAAAAATGGTATTGGAAGGTCTAATAGAAAGAGAGAAATATTAGAACTACCACTCCCACTATATCCCCATGTATAAAAATACATGGTCATGTCTCCGTGTTGTTTCCCCATATCCTTCCCCTTAAGAAAACTCTTGGGAAGGTAATCCAAAACTGGGAAACCGTCTCTGAAGGGTGCTAACCCGCTCCCATGTGGCACTATCTTCTGAACTATCTTTCCACTTTACTAAACACTCTTAATACAAGTGACTTCTCGTCCGTTTCTCTCGAGTGTGTAGTATGCTCTCAGACTCATGTGGAGTAGATTGAACAGAAATAGGCTCTACTACCTCACTATCTGGAATGAGGTTGTCGGATTCACCCAGCCTTTTCTTAAGCCGGCTAACATGAAAAATGGATGGATTTGACTATTCTCTGGAAGTTGGAGCTGATAAGCCATCATTTCTATTTTCTGAAGTATTTGGAAAGGTCCACAATACCTAGGAGATCGTTTTGGACAAGGTCCCGTCTTCATGGTTTCAGACCTAGATGGAACTCTAAGATAGACCCGCTCTCCTACCTCAAAGTTGATATCTCTCCTTTGAGGGTCAGCATAGGCTCTAGCTCTATCCTGAGCTCTCCTAATGCTGTCCTTAGCAAGCCTAAACATATCGTTCATCTCTTCAAAGAAGTCCTTTGCAGCTTGAACTTTTTCATTCTGCAAGCCTACTGCATAAGGAGCTCTTGGCTGAAACCCATACATAAGCATAAGTGGACTATGCCCCGTGGAAGAGTGCTTGGCACTATTATATGCAACTCTACTATAGGTAAGTACTCTTCCCAATTAGTTTGCCTTTCATTTACATATGCTCGAAGCATATCCTCTAAGATTTGGTTAACCCTTTCTGATTGCCCATTTGACTATGGATGCTCGGCCGTACTCATGCTAAGTCTCGTATCCAACCTTTTGAAGACCGCTCTCCAAAAGTGGCTAGTAAACTTTCTATCCCAATCAGAAACTATGTCTAAAGGAAGACCATATAATCGGTATAGGTTCTCTACAAAGAGTCTAGCCAACTCTGGTGTCTTCACTGTAGTACGTGTCGGAATAAACCTAGCCATTTTGGTTAACCTATCCACAATTACCCAGACTGAGTCGTGCCCTCTCTCTGTCTTAGGTAATCCGACTATAAAGTCCATGGAGATACTCTCCCACTTCCCATTAGGAATATCCAATGGGTGGAGTAGTCCTCCAATCCTCAATCTCTTAGCTTTGTTGACCTGGCATTTATTGCACTTAAGCACATACTCTAGGACGTCCTTATGAAGTCAAGGCCAATAAAACTGCCTCTTAACAAGATCATAAGTCTTGTTAACTCTTGGGTGTCCCGCACTAGGTGTGTCATGACACTCATACAAAATATGCCGTCTCATCTCGGTATCTCTAGGGACACACACCTTACCTTTATACAACAGATATCCATCATGGATACTGTAATTCTTCCACTTGAATCCTTCTTGAGTACCTGTCGATACTCCATCCTCACTAGAAACCCGTATATCACGATCCCCATTCTCTATGGCTTCCCAAATATCAGAATATGCAGGATCAAGCCTACATTTTCCTCTAATGGACTCAAGTAGCTCACTAGTGATCTGAGTAAAACTTAGTCCATTGAGCATAGGCATGCGGCTAACTGAATCAGCAACCACATTAAACTTTCCCTTCCTATACCTAAGCTCATAATCAAACTCTTGAAGGGTCTCTGCCCATCGGGCCTTACAACCTTTAAGGTCTGTTTGATTAGAGAGCCATTTAATGCTCTCTTGATCAAACACTATCGTGACTTTGGCACCATATAAATAATTACGCCACTTCTTCAAAGCATGGACTATTGCATACAACTCCTTCTCATAGACGGAGTAATTCTTCTCAGCCGGTTCTAGTTTCTTGCTCTCAAAAGCTACTGGTCGACCATCCTGTACTAAAACCGCTCCTATAGCAAAATCACTCGCGTCCATCTCAACCACAAAAGGTTTGTTGGGATCTGCTATGTGTAAAAGTGGAGCTGTAGCAATTGCTACTTTCAACTTTTCCATACTTTGTTTCTGTTCGTCTCCCCGATGAAAGGCTTTCCCTTTCCCTTTAAGTTGTTCCGTCATCGGGACAGCAATCTTGGCATAGTTCTTAATGAATCTTCGATAGAAGCCTGATAAACCTAGGAAGATCTGCAGCTCTTCCAGGTTCCGTGGATGTGTCCATTCCATAATAGCCCTTACTTTTTCAGGATCCATCTGGATTCCATCCTGGGAGACTATATGCCCAAGGTATCTAACCTCTGTCTTGAAAAATTCACACTTTGACTCCTTAGCAAAGAGCGAATTTTCCCTTAGCACTTGAAATACTGTGTTCCAAGTGCTCCTCTTCTGATGCACTATAGATCAGACTATCATCTAAAAAATCTACCACAAAGTGTCCTAGATAGGGCCATAAAACACTATTCATGACTTTCATGAAAGTGGCAGGAGCATTGGTGAGACCAAAAGGCATCACCAAAAACTCATAGTGCCCATATCTAGTCCTAAATGCAGTCTTAGGGACATCCTCTACCCTAATCCTGATCTGATGATATCCTGATCTAAGGTCAAGCTTGGTAAAATACCTAGCTTGATGTAACTGATCAAATAGATCTTCCAATCTAGGCATTGGATACCTTATTAAGTGCTCTATAGTCTATACATAATCTCATGGAGCCATCTTTCTTTTTAACTAGGAGCATTGGCGATGCCCACGGTGAGTTACTAGGCTTGATGAAGCCTTTATCTAAATAATCCTGCAATTGCTTCTCAACCTCCTCATGCTGAGAAACACTAAACCTATAAGGTGGTCTACAAATAGGGTTAGTGTTATTAACAACCTCTATGGCATGGTCAATGTCCCCTCTCTCAGGTGGTAGCCCTCTAGGTAAGTCAGTGGGAAAAACATGTCTGTACTCAAACATAAGATCCTTAAAACTTTTAACCACACACTCTTGCAAAAAAAAATAGTAGAAAGTTCTGTTCATATTTACATTCATAGCATGAAAATATACATCAGATCAGTTGTCTGTACAATGCTCCATATCATGACTATACAATAAAAACATGTCCTGTACATGCTAAGAATAACAGAGACTATACAACTCTAGTGATGAAATGAGAGGTGCACTAGGTACATCCCTCTCTCCCTGAATACAAACTTTACTTCCATTCTTTTCAATTCGAGTGTGTTGTTTTGATAGCTGCATTTAAGTGTGTCTCCCAACCCCCATAGCCACTCTCTTCCTAAGACTAGATCTGTCCTCTCCATATTCATTATTTGGAAGTCCATATAATCTGTATAGTCCTGTATCTTGACTTCCAAATTGGATACCATAGAATCCCATATTCTTTTATTTTGCCCTTGCATCATAGATACAATGTATTTATGTGCACTAGGCTGCTGGGGAATCTTTAATTTCTTGACCAAAGCATAGTTTAAAAAATTATGAGTAGCCAAGTCATCTATCATGACCCACACCCTGGTCCCGTATACACTACCATGTAGCTTAACCAAGTCATGTGGTCCAAACTACGGTGACCACAATGACTGAGTCAAACAACAGGTGTGCTCTATATCCTCGTGCATCACCTCCACTCCCTTGCGGCTAGAGCTGCCATGAATAGGAAGGGTCTGCACTAGGTGGACCACCTTTTTGCCCTTTTCGAGAGCCGTACTAGACTCTGGTCCCTTCTTCTTTTCTTCCCCCTTCTTGAGTGGAGAGTTCCACTGTGAATGGCTAGGAGATAGGCACCTAAAACACAGGTTCTCTCTTTTGGCCTTCTCAAACTGGTCTGTGGATAACCTAGGCCCTTGTGATCTTTGTTTTTTAATAAAAACTTTGTTTTTCCCAAAAGGCAACTTCTTCTTGAATTTAGTGGTACTAAGAGGCTTGAGGGGCTGATCCGTCTCCATAGGAGTATATTGAGGACGGTTATGGTCCTCATAAATCTGTGCATATTTGATCGCCTCGTCAAACGTCTTAGGCGCATTCCTTCTGACTTCCCTCTTTATGGCTTTATCTAAGCCCCTAACAAACCCTCTGGTCTTCTGGAAATCATCTCAGTCCTTAAGTTTCAAAATGATCTCTCTATAGTGGGATAGGTAAACTGAAAGAGGCCTACCTCTCTGAGTAATCCTATCCCACTCATCCCAATTCCTCTCCTCCTCATTCTCAGGAAGAAACTCTTTTAGAAAAAGAGTCTCAAACTGATTCCAATCAGTAGGGATAGAGTTCGCCTCCTTAAGACTCATCCACCACTTATAAGCACACGGGCCGAGGGAGAGACTCGCCTCTAGCACACGATACTCAGGTGGGGTGCCCTTCAATAGATGCAAATCATGCCACTTTTGTAAAAAAGTGTAGATTGCATCCTTATTTCTATCTCGGTCATCCCCCATAAAGGTAGGTGGCTTTAAGTCTTTCAGGAGGGGAGCTTCCCTAGAGCTCTCTCCTTTGTGTTTACTAGGAAGAGAAGTCTCTTTCCTAATAATCTCTAGAGGAATAGGAGAAGTGTCTCTTTCCTTCCTAACTAGGAAAGAGGTGACACTAGTCTCAAGTGAGATCATTTGAGACTTAAGCTGCTGTATAAGAGATGTGATGCTACCCAAATCTTTCTCTAATTTAAGGGTTCGCTCTTTCAAGTCTATGAATTGGTCACGAGTGACAAATTCATCTATAAGCTCTTCATAAGTATATTCTTCCTATGAAGGCTCTTTTTCTTCTAAGTTCTCTTCTAGTTCTTGCCCTAATTCTACTTCTTCCATTCTAGAATCAGGATCCTCTAGTTGCTCTTTAGATGGAGAAGTGGTTTCAACTACTTGTTTGCCTTTAGTTTCCATGTTTTCCTACCCTTCCCCCGTTTGCTAACTAGAGTATGAAAATGAATGGAAGTAAAGCTCAAATATGCAAGAAGAAGAGAAATATATCACAAGAGCTCTTCCCTGTTACAAAGTAGAGCTGTGGAAGCGAAATCCAAGTGGTCCTTGATGCTTCAAGTCGCTGATTTTGAATCCTCGCCAGGCCCAAAAGAAAATTGGAAACGTCTGGTTGGTCCAGGGAGGTTCTAAACACCATAAACCATTCAAAATAACACCAAAAGCACGTGGGAATAGCCCCAACCGGGCAAACTGAGTGAAACTGAACAATTTCAGAGATTCGACAATCCTCGCCAGTCTAAGAATGGCTGCCCAGCACCTGTACATCCAGAATTTGAGACTATCCCAAGTGAAAAAAGTGGATTTGGAGTCCGGATGACGAAAAACTAGGTCCGGGAGTGACCGCCTAGTTCCTGCTGAAGCGCTGCAGAGAGATTTTGGTGGGGCAAATCTCGTCCAAATCCAACACCGATGGTTTCTGAACGAAGCTTAGGAGTGTAGCTTCAAAACCTGACCAAGATTTTTAAAATCCGATATCGTATGAAGAAGCTATGGTGCAGAGAAGCCGGGTAGGTCAAGGGTAGGAAGTGAAAGAACTCATCCGCATAAATGGATGACTTTGGGAAGCTCAAAATGATGGACTGAAGCTTTTCAAGAAAAACCCATGACCCATAACCCTTCTCCACAGCCCGTAATACATGTATGTATAATGTTTTAGTCAAAATGATGATTTATAGCATGCCTTCCGTGCTCCTGAGTTGCCAAAAATTCTTCAAAAATTTCCTCTACTTCAGCTTAAACCTCCTTTCCATGCGAAAAAGCTCTACTTGCCTGTCGAATGGGCCTTTTATCCCATATACAATATGGAAGCCAGAGTTTTCTCTCTATATAAAGAAGAACATATGCTCATTGTCCTCATCCAAGAGGATGGGAAGAGGGAAAAGCGCCTACGCTGCGCGGGCCTACGTCGTCTCGCTGACGAAATCATTGAAAACTGTTCTCCGTCGGCATTCGCGCACCTGTGCTCCGATACCAACTGTTAGTTTACTAACTGTGGTGCTGCTCTCGATGACTCTCCATCATTTTCGATGTCTCCACACGCCTGCACAACTCCCGAGGCACGATCGTACCTGCTGTTGACTGAGACACGGAGATCCTTCTGATGATGCGCCGCCCAGCCGCGTGATAGTTCCGCTTTTTAATTCTCCCTCTCTCTCTACCCATAAGGGGCAAGCTCCTCCTTACACACATGAGTGCCACTTGGCCATCATATAATTATCTTTCTTATCTATCATAAGAGGAGGTTCTCACCTCTCAATTATGAGGCTCCATAACAATTTTTTATCTTTCTCTTCAAAAACCTTGGTGTTTTTAAGTAGATATCCTCATGTAGATCACAATTTAAAATGTTATTTTAATATCTAATTAATATACTTTCCAACCAAAGAATGCAACTAAAGAATGTACAATCCTAATTACGATCATTCTAGATGCAAAACCAAAAGTCTCATCATAGTGAATACCTTTCTTTTATGCATAACTTTTGACAAGTAACGTTGCTCGTACATTTAGATAGTACCATGAGCTTTCCTTTCGATCTTCAATATCCACTTAACATCAATATATATATACCAAAATGAATCCAAGTAAACCCCAAATTCATCTTGAAATGAAAGTGCAACTATAAGCTCATGATAGTCAACCACAAGACTATAAAGCATATCAGCTCCATTATGCACAATATTGACTCAATACTATGACAACCCCACTAACATCATTAGTGCCCAATAACGGATATAGAGCTAGGGATAAATACATGTTTACACACGCATCACCCAATGCACCCATACGACGAGCATGAACTCAAAAGAAGCTCTGCAAACCAAGTTTCTATCACTTTTGGAAGTGATGTGCAAACTCAGTCATAATGAAGCCTAACACCAAATGCTAAAAAAAAAGGATAGGAAAAATTATAGAAAATGCATAGTTGATAGGGTATACACACGTCTCAATTGATCGTAGCTCGAACGATAATACGATAGACATATATATCAAAATGAATCGAGGTAAATTCAAAATTCACCCTCAAATGAAAGTGCAAGTATAAGCTCATGGTAGTCAACCACAAGACTATATTGCATATCAACTCCATTATGAAGAGTATCAACTCAATACGATGACCTCCCCACTAACATCATCAATGTCCAATAACAAGTATAGAGCTAAGGATGAATACATGCTTACATACGCACCCCACAACGCATACACACTACAAGTACGAACTCACAAGAAACTTCTGGAAGTGATGGGCAAACACAACCATAATGAAGCCTAGCACCAAATGCAAACAAAAGATATACAAAAGATTTCTTTCCCTTAGGTAACTTAAAATTCCATGTTTGATTCTTATAATTAGAATCAATTTCCTCTTGCATTGCATTCTTTCGCACAAGATTACATAATACATCTTGAACACACGCAGGTGCATTCTCAATGGAAGTAAATGCAAGAATGTTATGAATCTCAAAAACTTTTGCATATTTTATCTAATCTGCTTAATCTTTTTGACTTCTTGTTCTTCCGTTGAAACTCTAAATGCCACTTTCTTGCAAGGCTTGCAAGTGCTACCTTAGAATCTTCTTAAATCCTAGTGCAAGCTGTTTTTCTTCTTGACTTCCAAAAAACTCCAAGTTATTAAATTGATTCTTCTTCTATAGGATGAGAAGGAATGGGAGATGATAAAGATTCTCGTGATGGTATATAAAATTCAACTTGTGTAGTAGTTACAACTTTCTCCTTTCCTCTATCATTATATACTTGAGTTAGAATTTGAGAAGATTGATCACCCCCTCTGTATGGCTGAATATAAGGATCATAGTATAAAAAATTCGCGAATTTTTGCCCTGAAATAAAATTCATTTAATTCGTTCGCGAATTTGTTGGGCACGAATTTTAAAAAAATTTCTTATGCAAAAATTTTAAAGATATTTTTAAGTTGCATGTTCTTTGGTTATGATAGTGAGAATATTATACATGATGATGTTGACTTTTGTATCTTGATTGTTTTGTTAAGACATGTCACATAAGTCACCGAACATGATAGATTCTCATATATTATGTATTATACTTTCATGTAATGGTCTATGATTCTAATGTTTGTCATCTATGACCTTATGTATTACATGTGGTGTTTTAGGTTTATGATTTTGACAACGGTGATAAATCATGATCTCCTAGTTGAATAATGATTTATACAATGGTGAAATATGTTTTAAATTATCACTAATTGAGCATTAAGATGTTTACATGCGAGCATTTTGCTTAATTACCCAATATAATTCATAATTTCATACATGCATCTAATATATATGTATGTATGTATATATAAATAAACAAATAAATAAATAAATAAATAAATAAATAAATATATATATATATATATATATATATATATATATATATATATATATATATATATATATATACATACACACACACATACAAACACTCTCTTTATATGTATAAAATAAAATTCTCTCCATATGGATAAAATTCCCGAATTTTATTTTGGGTCTAAACGAACTAAACGAATTAAACGATTAATTCCCGAATTAATTCTCACGAGTTAATTCTCTCATTCATACTATGATAAGGATCTAAATGCCTTTCGAAAAATGCATAATGATCTGCCTTAATTAACTCTAGACTTCTACATTTTTGTCATAAATTTGATTTTTAGCAATGTAAACATTGTGTGAGAGTAAGACTTTACTTGTTTCTAGAACATAGAATCTATAATCTTTGCTTTCAACATCATAACCAGTAAAAACAGCTTTGATACTTTTTCATCAAGATAACCATGATCCTTATTTTCCATGTAAGCATAAGAAGAATCAAAAACCTTGAAGTAGTTCATTAGGATTCTTACCATATGCTTTATAAGTTGTAATCACCTTTAAGTTTTTCGTTGAAACCGTATTAAGAATCTGATTATCTATATGAATAGCATCAAACCAAAATTAAGGTGAAATGAAGTTTATTCATTGTGTGTAATAGGTAGTTTGTATTGCATAGATTGTTTGGAATAGCTAACAGTGTCCAAATTAAGCATGTTATAGCTCATTAGAAGTTGAAGTACACTACAAGTGTACAAATTTTCATATTCATTTGAAGCCTGAGTTGAGAGAAGCTTGCATTCCAAGCTTACTATGTCAAAGAAAAACAAATCCTAGGAGGGTCCATGCACTTTTGTTGCATATAGGAACAGTACAAATCTTCCATCACTAGGGACCTTGGCTATTAGCCCTTGTCCCACACACATGGAATGGTCTCTAGAGAACAATGTCTAATATTCCACACAAGAAGTTTGACAAAAAAAAAAGAGAGAAGACTAGAAAGATATTTGTCATCTTTCTTATACTTATCCCCTAACAATTAAAATTTAGGAGGCGATTTTTAGGAACTAATACAAATGGACATATATAAATTCACACTATATATATTTGATGGATACATTCATTGTATATATTCATGGACAATTTGATTAGTTAAAAACACTGGTTAAATTTAGGATTAGGTCAAAGAAATGGTCAAAAATAGTCATTTTGGTCATCCAGAAATTGTTGGAGTTAGACATCTGCGGAAGCACGCGATCAGCAGAAGGAAGAAGAAGAAGCTTGGAGCACAACACACAATGCTGAATGTATTACCACTAGAATGTACAGAGATAAGTAGCCCGTTAGGGCAATAGGCATATATACAAGCGAAGGAAAAAAAACCTCCTAAAGGGGGAAAAAAGTGCCCCCGCGGTCCTAGAGTGTTCACACACATCACTACCTAAATATATCAACAAATCCCCCCTGGGAGTGAAGCGGTGAACAAGGAGCAGGCACTTATGTATAAAGTGATGCGGTGAACAAGGAGCTAGCACTCCCATGGGAGTGATGCATTCATGTATAAGGCACTCATGTATAAAGTGATGCGGTGAATAAGGAGCTAGCACTCCCCCTTGGGAGTGATGCACTCGTGTATAAGGAAGTGCCGAGCTATGTGGAATCAATCCACAAAAGGAAGTAAGCCCAAAGCTTTGCAAAAAGCTTTAGACTTCACACTAGGCAGAGCCTTCGTAAAAAGGTCTACAATGTTCTCCTGTGTGGGCACATATGCCAAGCTGGTCCCCAGCAGAGAACCTCTCCCTAACATAATGATAATGCACCTGCTTAGTGCGAGCATGGAACACAGGGTTCCTCGCAACTGCCAATGCGCTCTTACTGTCAGTGAAGATGGTGGTGGAAGAAGACTGACCAACACCCAAATCAGCCATAAGGCGTATGAGCCACACACACTCAACAGTCGCTGTGAAAGTTGCCCTATACTTAGCCTCACAACTCGAAGTGGCCACAGTAGGCTTCTTCTTGCTCAACCAAGATATACATGAGCTACCAAGCATGAAGCAAAAGCCACTGGTGGACACACTAGTGTCATAGCAACCAGCCCAATCACTGTAAGAAAAAGTATGCAAATATGGAGGTAGTCATCTCCCCTTGGGATAAAACGATCCAAGTAATCGAGTACGACTCAAGTAGCGAAAGATGCGTTTAATGGCCTGCCAATGCTTGACACCTCGGCAATGCATAAACCTGCTCATCGTGGTGCTTGCTTTAAACCATATAATGCCTTCTTTAACCTGCACACCTGGTTTTCATGCCCTTTCTGCACAAAGCCACGGGATTGAAAAACATACACTTCTTCATCCAAGTCACCATTCAAAAATGTTGTTTTAATGTCCAACTCATATACATTCCAACCATGATGAGCTGCAAGTGTACAGATGCTACGAACAGTAGTCATTCGGCAAGTAGGAGCAAAGGTTTCATCAAAATCAATGCCTCTTTCCTGCGCATAACCCTTTGCAACAAGCCTTGCTTTATACCTGTCAATTGTTCCATCAGGTTTACGCTTCAGCTTGTATACCCACTTAGTGCCAATGGCCTTCTTGCAAGGAGGCAAGTCACATAAAGACCACGTACCATTTTTCATGATAGCATCATATTCAGAATGCATTGCAGCCATCCAATGTTCAGAATTTTGTGCTTCATCAAACAAAAAAGGTTCAATCTCATCACAGAGACTAGCGGCAGCCATAGCATAGCAATATGATGCAAAAAAGGCACTATGAGAGCCTGACCGAGTACGATATGACAAAGGTGCATCTAATTTGCTATCACGCAAGGTCTGCACCAGCCATTTTGGCATAGTTTTTGCCTGCTCAATATCAGCTCTCTCATCAACAAGTGCATCATGTAAATATGCATCAGAAATGGAATGATCTGCATCATCACATGAAACTTGCAAAGGCTGAGAAGTTTCCTCATTATGACAAGCACTAGATTGTCCACCTTTAAAAAGAGGAAGTAAAGTATCATACATGTCTTTGGAGCTAACAAATGTCTCCTTAGTACATGAAAGCAATGGCTGAATAGCATCTTCCACAAAAACAACATCACGGCTAACCAAAATGCGTTTAGTATGTCGATGATACAGATGATAGCATTTACTTTCAGAACTGTACCCAACAAAAGTACATTTTACTGCTTTATCATCCAATTTTCTGCGATATTGTTCAGGCACTAATGCATATGCTAGACAACCAAAAACACGCAGATGAGCAACAGATGGCTTGCGACCATGGAGTGATAGACTACAGCGCTTTAGTGGGACACCTGTTCAGTACATATGCTGCACACATAACGGCCTCAAGCCAGAACATATAACAGCCTCAAGCCAGAAACTGTGGTAAAGTCTGACTCTTGACCATACACCTCACCATCTCCATGAGTGAAATGTTCTTTCGTTCAACAACTCTATTCTATTGAGGTGTATACGGCACTCTACACTGATGTTTCATCCCATGTTCAACCAGAAATGCATTAAAGTTAGAAGACATATATTCCCCCCCTCGATCAGAATGGAGGTTGCCCATTTTATATGCTGACAGATTTTCAGCCAAACAAAAACTGTTTGAAGCACATACACGCTTCGGACTTTGCCTTCAATGAATATACCCATGTATGCCTGGAAAAATCATCAATGAAAGTCACGAAGTAAAGATAGTTTCCAAAAGAAGATGTCTACATAGGACCACAGACATCATTATGTACAAGCTTCAATTTCTAAGTAGCCCGAATTGAACCATCTTTTGGAAAGGAAGAACGCTGCATTTTGCCCAAAATACAGCCTTCACATACATGTTTACCAAGTGCCTCGAGTTTGGGCAAGGAGGACACCATTTCAGATTTCTGCAAGCGTAGCAAACTAGCAAAATTCAAATGACCAAAGTGTGCATGTCAAAGCTTTGCATCTGACATAGCCTGAGAATCATGTACTGCACATGCCAAATCATTTACAAATCTTTCATAGTCTATGAGCTTATACATCCCATGACAAAAAATGCAAGAAGCAATAATGACGTCGCCTAGTTCACACATCATGAACTGTACATCTGCGGCTCTTCCATCAACAAATTTCACAACCAAGCCAATCTTGGCTAATGCAGAAACTGATAGCAGATTTTTCTTAATCCCTGGCACAAACAAAGCATCTGACAAAGTGAAAGAACTACCATCAACAATAGTCAAAATTACCATCTCCCATAACAGGATAGGAGTTGTTGACGCATGTAACAATATTCCTTGTAGGGGAAGGCTCAAGTGATGAAGAAACTACGCTACGAGGTAATATGTTTGGTCACCCCACTATCAAAGTACCAAACATATGAGTCTACTGCATACATGCACTCCTCATGAGAAGATGGGTCAAAACTGCAAACAGTAGTAAACACCCATTCTTCTTCCTGCACAAGATTTGCAAACTCTGTTTTCAGTGTAGAAACCTCTGCAACAAGCATTCCGGCCTCTTTCATCTTTGCCTCTTTAGCAGTCAATTTTGGACAACTCTTGATGATGATCATTTGCTTTACAATATTTGCAAAACAATTTCTCATTTCTTCTCATCTTTGTCTTCCTTCTTGGAATGTGCAACATTTGTAGATTTCTGCTTACTAGTAGAAGAGCTCCAATTACCTTTGCCCTTCTGGCTAGCCAGGAAAGCTTGATATGCAACAACACGCATAATAGACCTTTTCTGCCTAGACTGGTCTTCCTGCAACAGAAGAGAGACTAACTACTCAAATGACAAGGCATTTGGATTGCCTTTCATCATCGAAAGAAGAGTAGAAGCAAAACTCTGATATGAGTCAGGAAGACCATTCAGAACGGTCTGCACAAGTTAGCTACCTGGTATAACTTCATCAGCAGAAATCAATTGTTCTTTCAAATCCTTGATCTTTGTGAGAAAATTGTCCATAGAATCACCTTCATTCTTGTGCTCACTCTCCAATTGTTTTCGGAGGTAAGCAACACGAGCCTCATTTCTAGCCTGGTACAATGTGGTAAGTGTATCCCAAGCATCCTTAGCTATTCTGCAAGAGCGAATGCGAGGAATAATGGCATGTTTGATAGACAAAGCTATCAATGCATGTGCCCGAGCATCTCTGCCATCCCAACGAATTTGCTTTATAGTAGGTGCAATAGAAACAAAAGCACGAATAGGAATCTACAGAATATCATCATCTTCGACACCATCTCCATCAGCTCCAGCGCCTGTATTTGTAGTACCTGTATTCGCAGGTGTAACAGGACGTCCTTCAACACCGTGCACAATATTCCATGGTCCTTTTGCGACCAATACATGACGCATCATATAAGCCCATAATGGGTAGTTGGTACCATCCAACTTATCCTCAACAGCCAACATACGGAATACATCACTGCTTTCAGCCATGGCCGGTGACTAAAATACCTTTGATGCAAAAAATTGACTGTAACTCAAAAAGTTGAACAGAACTACCCAGACGAATTCTGCTAAACTTGTAGCAAACTTCGAGACGCTTATACTGGCGAACCGAAACTGGCATATACCTTTGGCACAAAAAGACGAGATAGCCTGCACAAGCGTTGCAATAGTGCATTCAGAAACAATGCATCCTGAGTATGCTTACCAAATTTCGTGCAATTCTGAGACTGCAACCGGAGAGGTGTAGACAACGCCCTAGATGAAGCGGCGACCTTCTCTGATACCAATTGTTGGAGTTAGACGTCTGCGGAAGCATGCGAGTAGCACAAGGAAGAAGAAAAAGCTTGGAGCACAACACACAATGTTGAATGTATTACCACTAGAATGTACAGAGATAAGTAACTCGTTAGGGCAATAGGCGTATATACAAGCCGGGGGGGGAAAAAACCTCCGAAAGAGGGAAAGAAGTGCCTCGGTGGTCCTAGAGTGTTCACACACATCACTACCTAAATATATCAATAGAAATGTTTTACATATTTATGTAGTACTCAAAGAGAGCAACCGAGGATATATAATGCTTACCCAAAAAACCAATGATATATAGCACTTACTCAAACAGAGCAACCCAATGACATATAACAATCTATTTTATCCAAAAAACTCAAACCCTAATTTTTGGCTATAGGATAAATCCATATGTATAGTGCATATTTTTAGACATTGTTATTTTAGCCTTTTTTTTTTTGTAACGTATTTCTTTCCACCATCCTATTCTACTCAAAAAGAGCCTTCTAATCCATATATAATATTGTACAATCGAACATCTCTATCCCTTTGATGATAAGTCAAACCCTAATTCTAATCCCTTAAAAAGTCAATAAAAAAGTCAATAAAAATTGGTCAAGCTTTTATAAATAGGTACCACATTAATATGACATCACATAATATGCCCAAGCGCATATTCTATGATCCAAAAGCATCTCGAATTCGCTATGTGGTGGTAAGTACGAGCATTAAAAAAAGAATTGAAAACCTTAATTCTAGAGGAATCGCAATTTTTTATGAAAAGAACTTAGTTGCTTTATATCAACATCGCTTCACATGTGGATATCTATCTAAACATGAAGTTAGGAGCTCATAAGCAAGAAAACTCATGTGTTGGATGCTCACTCTTATCATGAAGTCTCAAGATGCAGTCCATAGTAGACTTTTACAACAGTTATCCTTGGGATGTGTATATTCTTGCATGCTAGTGAAGGAGTGAGTTACTGACAGTTTTGGTATATGCAGTCACAGGGGGGCGCGTCCATGGGCCCGAGGGACATCGAGATGCCGGGACTCCGTTCATACATGTGGGGATACCTAGTTGAGACAGTTGGCATCTCCGTAAGTTTTTTGATACAGCCATCCATCCGCAGGACGCCTCCTTGTGATGACACTTGTTTCAAGATGCCAAAAATGGAGGGAAAGATTTTTGCCAAAAAAATCGGGACGATTTCGAACAAGACCTTTTGAGCCTAGCTTCTCTATCTAGAAGCTTCTTATGAAGGTCCAAAGCAACCATAAAAGGAGCATTTTGCTGCCCTCAAACACACATCTTACTTTCAGCTTTCTCTTGAGCTACCTTGGTCCTTGGTCCATGGTGGAAAGCAATGTTTTAGCAACGACAACAACAGGTTAGCAACGAGAGCAACATTTGGAGCTAAGAGTTGCGATAAAGTGATTTATTTTTCAAAATTTGTATTCATATTTTTTCTAATATTTTGGATATTCCAACATATGTAAGGTGGGATATGACTAGATATACCATAAATTGTAGTATAAGACAAACACAACATAGATTATTGAATCTAGACTAGTCACTATATGATTCACCATTTACAGATATGTCAATAGTCAGATCAATCATCATAGAAAAGTACCCTTGGCTTTGAAGGCTAAAGATAAAACTTTTGTCGAAGATGTGCACATGGGAAATCCAAAATATCAATATATTGCAAGATGATAAAGCCCAAAAAGAAAAATTGTACATAAATGAATCTCTACTCTTTTAAAGCTTTCTATATCTTCCTCATTCTCCACATTTTTTTGGATTTCATGTACTGAAAATTTTGGATAAGATTTTAGATAATTTCTTATCCCTCCTAAGAGAAATATATTTTTTGGTATTTTATGGATAGAAAAAAATTGAAGGCAAAGGAACGTGTTACGAACGTCCAAACGTTGAGAAATTGCGGTGGTGAAGTTGCGAACCGTTCTCAATGTGTTGCGATGCAACTATGCCTTGGTCCTTGAGCCCTGCATATTCAACAGCCCTCTCCATCCTCTTAGCCTTTAGACCTCTCTACAAGAGTGATTTCAACATCCTCTCTCTTTAGTTCTCTCCTCAAGGCTCAAGAACTTACCTAATATGTTATCTATCATCTATGCCATATGGACCATGGCTGTACTTTTTTTTGTATTAATCATAATATGTACTCTTTTTTATACGTAGTCATAATCAAGATTCAAGACAATACAATGATTGATCATTGATCATCCTACATCGATGTAATCCTTTTTTTATGAAAACATGGTAATATAGATATGCATTAGCCTTTGGCCCTTAAATATTGTCTATAATGTATGATCGTCGATGTGGTTCTTCAAAGTTGTCTTTCATATGAGTGAGTTTGACTAGTGATAACTTATAAGTCATTGTTCAATGTTTATATGTAACGCAACAGGTCGCAATCAGTGCACACCACATGAAGGTAATATGTGGTCGGGATGATGTATGTAATGAGGCAAAGCTGCTCAAAAATGATTGTGCCTCTAAAAGTGACCATAAAAAGTTCAAATTTCAGTATGTACAGCCAAGCATTAAATCTGAGATGAACCCTCCGGATGCAGCACATTTGGCCGCAAATGAAAATGAGCCAATGGTTATTGAGCCAGATGATGTTCAACAACTAATTGAGGCTCCTGATGGGCATATATAGTCACCTACTCATGCTGAAAACAGGGCTGGAAACTATGTGCAGCAGCCCATTAACAATGAAGAAGTTGATGTACCTCCTGATGTAGATCCATTGCCGGATAATGTGGATCGAGTAAGAAGATCTACATGTACTAGGAGGCCAATGAACAGATATGACCCATCTGTACATTACATTATGTTATCAGAGCGTAAGCCTCTCACTTATAATTTATAAAGAGGCAAAGCTATTTTGAGCAGAAGTGGGAGTTTGCCATGTAGGAAGAGATAAAGGCCTTGCATGCAAATGATACTTGGGATTTGGTTGAGTTGTCCATAGGTAGGAAGGCCATTCCCAACAAGTGGGTATACAAAATCAAAACTGTTGATGGTAAACCCAAGTATAAGGCAAGGCTGGTTGCTAAGGGATATGCCCAAAAAGAGGGCATTGATTTCCAAGAGGTGTTCTCTCTGTGGTTAGAATGACCACATTACGTGTGGTATTTGCTCTCACAACTGCCTTGGATTTGGAGTTATTCCAAATGGATGTTAAAACAGCCTTTTTGCATGGTGATTTAGATGAAGAGCTGTACATGAAACAGCCAGAAGGATATGCCATTCCTGGAAAAGAGCATCTGGTACGCAAGCTGAAAAGGAGCTTATATGGGCTGGAACAAGCCCCCAAACAATGGTATAAGAAGTTTGATGCATTTATGCTCAAACACGGGTTCAAAAGAAGCCATGCAGAGCAGTGTTTGTACACTAAAAAGGATGAAGATGGCAACCCAATCATTCTTGTGCTGTATGTAGATGATATGCTACTGACCGGGAAGAAAAAGCGCACTCTAAATGCTCTAAAGCAGCAGCTGAACTCTGCATTCTCAATGAACGACCTAGGGGAAGCTGAGCATATTCTTCGTATGCGAATAAAAAGGGATAGGCAGCAGCATACTTTGCATTTATCCCAAGAAAAGTACATTGACAAAGTGCTGGACAGATTTAATGTGGCTCATACTAAGCCTCTTGGAGCGATTGCAGCCACATGTTAAACTTTCCAAGGATGATTGTCCCAAAGATGATGATGCAGCCAACTACATGGAGTGTTCCATATGCTTCAGCTTGTGGTTCACTTATGTATGCTATGGTTGCCACTCGGCCAGACATTGCTCATACAGTGGGAGTTGTTAGCAAGTTCATGGCTAATCCTGGCAAAGCTCATTGGGAGGCAGTCAAATCTATCTTGAGATATTTGAAAGGGACAAAATGTAAATAAAGGCCTATGTTATGGAAAGGGTCCATTGGAGTTAAAAGGATTTTGTGATTCAAACATGGAAGGTGACGTGGACACTCGCAAGTCCACAAGTGGCTATGTATACACCCTTGCAGGTGGAGGTATTTCATGGTGCTCTAGACTTCAGAGGATAGTTGTACTATCTACTATAGAGGCTGAATATAATTCAGCCACAGAGGCTTCCAAAGAAGCCATCCATGCTCGCACACAATACTTCACAGAATCCTACAGATGCTCTCACGAAGTGTCTACCCAAGGCACAACATCAGCTATGCATAGAAATGGTGGGAGTTACTTAGCTTAAAGGAGCCTCCTTGGAAGTTGGTCCTTTAAGTGGGAAGTTGTTGGAGTTAATGCCCCAAGGACTCTCTTTTCGTATATTTTGACCCTCCCAAACCTATTTTTGTTATATCTTTTGGACCCCAAATTGGGGAGTTATAGGCATTTACATTATTTTTATGACTTTGGTCATCATTGGCCATATGTCAACATGCCCAAATGACCTAAAAGTCACTTATCAATATAACTTGGTCCAGAATCTCTCGTAACTTGATTGGAACTTATTCAACTTCAGCTTCTCCATCTTCTTCTCCAAATTTCTGCATAGGTTTCTCTCTCCTCTCGCAGAAGCTCACTCCCTCGGCGTTTGGAGCAATCGAGCACACCATCATGTAGCTCTATGCGGCCTCTTTCATAAGTAATCATGGAAGATCATGAGCAAATAAGTGTGTTGGGTGTTTTATTCCCTCATGATAGGCTTGAGCGAAGCTCCAATTATCCCTTTTGGGGCATCATGATAAGAAAACCTTTTTATAACTAAAGAGTGGTGGGATTATGTGAGTGATGATGTCCCTAGACCTAATGGACCTAGACAAACACCAAAAAGAGGAAGAAAAAGTGATGACACTTCTACCTCTAATGGGGAAGAAGAACTGATGAGGCTTCTACTATCAGGGGAGCACTAGATTGCGCCCTCTGACTAGACTAGACAAGATTTTGAAATTGTACTTTTGATTACAAGATCACCCACATAGGGGAAATAATACAAGAATATGTAACTAATACAAGAAGTCCCACAACCCAAGACTGATAGGTATGGATAATTTGACTAGAGATGGTATCGGAGATTCAACAACCAAGGACCATAGGTATGAAGCAAAATATCTAGATTACAAGAACTCCCTTCAAGGAGATGAACTAGATACGAGCAATAACTAGATAAGATCTCGTACTACGAGATTACAGGAGGGCAAGGCAAGATATTCAAGAACTAGAATAATCAAGACTAGAACAAGGAACAAGACAAGAAATGGAACTAGAACTTCGAAAGTACTTACTTGGTGATAAGGACTCCTTGAGCTCCCAGGCATTGGAAAGACCGAGTATATATGTGGCCAAAACCTCCTTATATAGGTTTTCAAGGGCAGTTCATCAACCGTGGTTACGAATTATTGATGGCATCAATTTGTAACATGACCTCTGGACATAAGAATCAAGCAAGTAGATAGTCGATCTTAGGGTTTTGGCACGTACCGGACAAATGGAAGCATTAGTTTCTCCAAATTCTAAACCAATCATGAGATATAGAAGGTCACATGGAATCTGAGGTTCAGAATGGTTTCCTTTGTCCATGGCATCACCTCCCTCTCAAGCGATGAGTTCCACCAGGAGCGGTTCATGTACTCTGGTCTCGGCTTCATTGGAGTTTTCTTATGAAATTCTTAAACCTTGATTGGTGCTCTCTGAAAGTTCTTTGCGGGTTCCCAAGTGCGATCACGGATGTCATATCCTTTCCAATGAACAAGGTACTCCAATCTTCCTCGAGATATTCTTGAATCTAGGACATGCTCGACTTCAAATTCTTCAAATGTATTCTCATGATACTTGGTATTAGGTAACTCGAGCTTGAAAGTGATAGGATTAATCTCGACCAATATAGTGATTAATCTCGACCAATATAGTGAACAGACCAAATCTCATATGGTCTAGCTTTGTACAAGGCCTTCAACTTCAAGTCTACAAATTATTTCTGAGTAACCACACTTTATCCCCAATGTGATAGGATCGATTTTTAGCACGATGCTGATCTAAATAATACTTTTATTGTTCTTGACCTCTATGGATCTCTTCCTTGAGTTCTTTGTGAATATTCATGAGATACTAGGCCTTACCTCTGGCAGTTGGGCTCTTGACTTGATTCGAGAATTGTATATCCATCCTTGGGTGTTGTACATAATTTGCAAAGAAGGGAGTCTACTTGGTAGATGTATGAACACTATTGTTATAGGTAAACTCTGAAAAGGGTAAAAGTTCAAACCAATCATTTTGATGATAGTTGATGGTGCAATGGAGACACTGTTCTAAGACTTGTTTCACCCGTTCTGTTTGTCCATCAATCTCTAGATGATTGGTTGTAAATAGTTTGACTTGAATACCAAGGAGCTTGCAAAGACTGTTCCAAAAGTTGGATATGAACTATGGACCTCAATCACTGACAATATCATCAGGCAATCCATGAAGCCTAAAGATGTATCTGAGAAAAAGTCTAGCAGTTGCTGCACCTATGATCGCCTTGGTAGTTGGAAGAACTAGAATTGGAACTTCAAAAGTACTTACTTGGTGATCACGACTCCTTGAGCTCCCAAGACTGGCATTAGCAAGATTGAGTATGTATGTTGCCAACCCCTCCTTATATAGGTTTTCAAGGGTAGTTCATCAATGGTGGTTACAAATTGATGTATCATCGATTATGTCATCCATTTGAACCATGACATTTGGATATCAAAATCAAGCAAGACAATCGATCTTAGGGTTCTGCCACATTCCAAACACGATAGAAGCATTACTTTCTCCAAATTCTGAACCAACCATGAGATATAGAAGGTCACATGGAATCTGAGGTCCAGGATGGTTTCCTTTGTCCATGACATCTACCTCTACTAGGGGAAGAGGGACTAATGAGGCTTCTATCGCTACTGAACCACAAACACCCACTAGGACAACTCAAGCTACTAGACATAAGCTTCACACTTGTGTCCTTGTACAATAAATATCTCTATTTGTTAAGATTTTGTTATACTACTCAAGTATCCTTATGTATAGCTTCTAGAGAAGCTTGGAATAGACTTGAAGATCTCTTCTATTCATCAAAAATTGCTAGAAAGCAATACTTGAATAGACAATTATTATCTTAGAATGGAGGAAGGTAGTTGTATCTTCGATCACCTAACTAGAATCCAAGATCTTGTAGATCAATTGATCAAGATAGATGTAGTCCTTCATGATGAGGAACTTGTGATCGTCACTCTTACCTCACTACCTAAGTCCTACATGGCCTTCCTTAAAACATTTCTCATAACTTACTGTTGTGACTTTTAGACAATTGCAAAATTTGCTTCTCCACAGGAACAATCTCCGATAAATCTAGATCTGCAAGAGTCAATGCAAGACTTAGCCTTAAGACTAAAGGCAAGGGTGGCAAAGGGGAGGATAAACGGAAGAGTAAGAGTGAGTTCTAGTTCTGCTCTAGTAATCAGAAGGATAGTAGCTCAAGCTTAGTAATGATTCTAAGGAATCAAAGACCTCTACATTTGATAAGGAAAAGCCCTTAAAAAAAGGCAATTGCTTCTATTGAAAGAGGCTTGGTCAGTATATTGAAGAGTATAGAGCAAGATTAGCAAAAATGAAGAGAAATTCAAGAAATGTAGTAGATAATGAAGAGTCTAATCATAGTGATGATGAGAATAAGTCTAAAGATGACAATATGATAAGTGAACAAAACTTTTTCTTTGCCACAATCACTAGTCTAGACCAAGAGAAGGTTAATTCCATCTCTTTATCTAATATTTGGCTGTTAGATTGTGGTGCTTCATAACACATCACTCCCCATAAGAACTTTTTCTCTAGTATGACTTCTTCTACTCCAAACAAGTTCATCACGTGCAAATAATCAATCTCTTCCTGTTAAAGGCATAAGCATTATACCTCTAGAGACAAAAAATGGTATTAGATACCTACTTCGTGATGTTTTAACATGCTAAGATTAAAAAAATTTGATCCATATCTACACTTCACAAAGAAGGTTTGGAAGTGACATTTGAGGATACTAAGTGTATTGTTAGAGATAAGACTTTGAGAAAGATCTTGTTTTCTCATATTGTTTCAAAAGGATTGGTTCACTTAGACCAAGCCGGCTAACAGGGGTATTCCAGTGTATGAAGACGTAATAGACAGGGTAATAGCTGATCTAACTCCATTGCAATACAAGATATCTGAAGCTTTGGCACAATAGATATGGACATCTAAACTTTAATGATCTAATGACCTTGAAAAAGCATGACATGGTTAGATCTTTGCTCGAATTAGAGATCCCTCTAAGTTTGAGAGTTACATTCAAGGAAAAATGCACAAACTCCCTTTCAAGAAAGGATTCATGACTAGTGCTTCTAAGAAGATCAAGTTAATCTATTTGGACGTCCATGGACCGGATCTAGAAGTAGATTCATTTATTTTTTACCTTCATTAATAATTACTCTAGATCAAAGTTTTTGTTCAAAGGCCAAGTCTAAAGTATCCTCTAATTTCAAAAATCTACTATCTTGTTGAAAATGATTCAAGTGAGAAGATTAACACTCTATATTCAGATCGAGGAGCATAGCATATTTCTAAAGAGTTCAATGATTTCCTTACATCTAGACGTATCAAGCACCAATTAACTATGAAGATGACTCCTCAGTTAAATGGTGTAGCTGAAAGGAAGAATAGGACTCTTGTAGAAATGACTAGAACTATGTTATTAACAAGAAACTCTCGCATTTCTATTGGTTTGATGCACTCATGTGTACTAATCATATCAGAAATAGGGTTCCAACTAAAGCACTCAAATTAAAAACCCCTTGCCATGGACACAAAGGAAACCATCTTGGATCCTAAACTTCATGTGACTTTGCATATCTCATGATTGGTGAAGAATTTGGGAAATCGTCATGTCCAGGAAGTGTCAAGACCCTAAGAACAAATGTCTACTTGTTGCCTTGTTTCGAATTCCAAAGACCTTATTTCACCTTTCGAATTCCAAAGACCTTGTTTCCGCCGATGAGAGCATCGAGGACTTCATCAATTCGTAACCACCTTAATATCACTTCCCTTGAACACCTATACAAGGAGCGCTTGGCCACATTGATTCTCTATCTTGCCAATTCCAACCTTGGGAGCTCGAGGAGTTACGTTCATCAAGTACGTTCAACGTTCCAGTTCCTATTCTTGTCTAGCTCCTATTTTCCTCTCGTCTTTTCTAGTTTCTAGACATTCCGTCTTATAATATTGTAACCTCGTAGTACGAATTCCTGTCAAGTTATATCTTGTGTCTAGTTCATCTCCTTGAAGAGAGTTCTTGTAATTTTGTTATCCTGTTTTATACCTAGGATCTCGAGTTATTGAATCTCTTGTATTCTAGCTAGTGCAATTATTCATACCTATCAATCTTAGGTTGTGGTACTCCTCATATTGATTGTAAATTCTTGTATTCTATTTCTTGCACACGTAAAATCTTATCCGGTCAAATCATAGGGCACAATCTAGTGCTCCCTTGACATTTTGGCAAGACTACCTTGTATTCAAGATCAGGCACCATGGCGAGTATATATAAAGCATTGTATGGACTGAAACACACTCCTAGAGCTTCATATGAGATGTCTTTAGGTCATCCTACTACCTTAGCCTCATGACTCCAATGGAAGAATAAGGATGTACCTTAACCTTTAGGATAACATGAGATTTTGAGATTACACAAATGTGTGCAATGAGTTATCTTTCACGAATTGTGCTCCTTGACGGATCACAAGGAAGATAACTAGGGGTGTGTTATGAGTGGATTTCCCTCAAGGAATCATGACTCCTGTATTACACAAGCTTCTTGGAGTAATCGCTTATGCAAGATGATTATTGATGCCTCAAGAGGAGATCTAGATCCTTAGAGGACTCCAAGGATAGCCAACAAGCTTGATTGGCCTCAACAGCCCACGATGTTGTGTTGCACACGAGCTTCTTGCAGAAGTGGCCCAAGCATGATTGGCCTTGAGAGAGATCGCTGAGAGCTACGTGGTGGTGTGCTTGGTTGCTCCAAACACCAAGGGAGTGGGCTTGCATGAGGGGAGGGGGGGGGAGGGGGGGAGAGAGAGAGAGAGAAAGAGAGAGAGAGAGTAGAGGGAGAAACCTACACATAAATTTGGAGAAGATGGAGAAGCTAAAGTTGAAGAAGTCAAATTCAAGTCTTAAAGATAACCGACTTTTAGGTCATTTGGGCATGTTCATATATGGCAAATGACCAAAAATCATAAAAATAATATAAATACCTAAAACTATACAATTTGCAAAAATTATAAGAAAAATATGTCTAGCTCTCAGTTCAAGCTATCAGTTGGAAGTGCCAAAATATACTAAATGAGAGTCCTTTGGGCCTTTATCCCAACAACTTTCCACTTAAAAGACCACGAAGGCTCCTTTAAGCTAAGTAACTCCCACCACCTGTATACATAATTGATGTTGTGCCTTGGGTAAACACTTTTGTGAGAACATATACAAGATTTTATGAAGTATTGACCTTGATCACAATGATTAGGCCATCCTCTAACACCTCTCTAATGAAGTGGTATCTCACACCAATATGCTTTGTGTGAGCATGGAACATGGCATTCTTTGCCAAACATATGACACTATGGCTATCGCATCCAAAAACAAGTGCCTTTTCAAGCATCCCAAACTCATTGCACAAGCGGGCTAACCAAATGGCTTCTTTGAAATAAGCCTATATGGCTAAAATATATTCAGCCTCCGTAGTAGATAGTGTAACTATCCTCTCATGTCAAGAGCACCATGAAATAGCTCCACCTACAAAGGGTGTATACATAGCCATGTGTGGACTTGCGAGTGTCCATCACCAACCATGTCTAAATTACAAAATCCTTTCAACTCCAATGAAACCTTTCCATAACATAGGCATTTATCTGTCCCTTTCAAATATCTCAAGATAAATTTGACTGCCTCCCAATAAACTTTGCCAAGATTAGCCATAAACCTGCTAACTCCCCCCACTACATGAGCAATGTTTGGCCGAGTGGCAACCATAGCATACATAAGTGAACCACAAGTTGATGCATATGGAACATTCTTCATGTAGTTGGCTACATCATCATCTTTGGGATAATCCTCCTTGGAAAGCTTAACATGTGGCTGCAGCCTGCAATGGCACTCCAAAGGGCTTAGCCTCAGCCACATTAAATATGTCCAGCACTTTTTGTTTCTTTTTTTTTTTTAGAGTATGATGAATTGGAAATACATATTCACACACCGAACCTCGTAAGGTAGAGGCACCCATCATGAGAGACTCATGGACATGTCAAGCCAAGACTTAAACTCAAGAATTCCTCCCACAGCTTCAAGGCATCAACCAATAGCATAGTCACCAATGGACAGTGACGTGTCCCAAGGACAGTGACATCCCGGGGTCGAGGGCGAGACCTAGACGTCCCGGGGATGCCAATCCGGGACAGCACTCAAAACGGTCTATACCTATAGCCCTCCCATGATACTATTAACTCAAAATGACCTCTACCACGGGATATTACGGCTTTCTATCATTCTTCCATCCATCATATGAATGGTTGGTGGATTATTATGCACTTAGATTTCAATGGTCAAATGATTCTACCAACGATGAATGCAATCATGAGCATGCAACCACCATGTGCACCATGAGCTGTACTCTCTCTCTCACTCTCAAGCATAATCACACAAAAAAGGTTCACGTTCGCATTTACATCTCCCAGAAAAAATGGGCCCAAAAACGGTGTTTCAAGGCTGGTCCGTTTCCCAGCAACAGGCGAACCGTTTCTAGGGCCTAGAAACGTTGTTTCTATGCACTATGCATGTACAACTCTTCATCTAAATCACCATGCAAAAAGGTTGTTTAAACATCTATTTGGAATAACTCCAAATCCAACGTTAGCTATGAGAGCAAATAACACGTAATGTGGTCATTTTAACCACCAGAGAGAGCACTTCTTGGAAATCAATGCCCTCTGTTTGGGCATATCCCTTAGTAACTAGCCTTGCGTTCAAAGTCTTGATTTTGTATAATAGCCTTGATTTTGTATACCCACTTGTTGGGAATAGCCTTCCTACCTTTGGGAAATTCAACCAAGTCCCAAGTATCATTTGCATGGAAAACCTTCATCTCTTCCTGCATGGCTAACTCCCGTTTCTTAGTGCTCACATAGCTTTGCCTCTTTATAAGTGAGATGCTCACCCTCGAGCCTCATCTAATAACATAATGTAATGTACAGAGGGGTTCATATCTATTCATAGACCTCCTAAGACGTGTAGATGTTCTTACCCAATGATCCACATTCTCTGGCAATGGATTTACATCAAGAGGTGCATCAACTTCCTCATTGTTAATGGGTTGTTGTACATCATTTCCAGCCCCATTTTCAGCATGAATAGGTGGCTGCATATGCCCTTTAGCAACCTTTTTGCTGTCCAACATCATCTGGCTCAATAACCACTGGCTCATTATTGTTTCCAGCCTTGTGTTGTGCATCTTGAGGAAAACTTTCAGATTTTTCATGTGGCTGTACATGCTGAAATGTGACATTTTTATGGTCATTTTAGAGGCACACTCATTTTTTAGCAGCCTTGCCTCATTAAATACAACATACCTACTGCATATTACCTTCTTGAGTTGAGGTCTCCATATCTTGTAGCCCATTTCACCTTCATCTCCATGACCCATGAAGATTCCTTCATGGACTTCGGATCTAACTTGCTCCTCAATTCAGGCCTTTATGCACAAAAGCATCACAACCAACAATGCATAGGTGATCATATGAAGCTGGTTTGCTGGACCAAACCTCTTCCGGAATGCCACCTTTTCAGGACGTGTGAGGGGATCTATTGCAAACAAGAACTCCAGATTTCACAACCCCTCTCCAAAATCCATGTAAGCTGGTTTGCCGGACCAAACCTCTTCCAAAATGCCACCTTTTAAGGATGTGTGAGGGGATCGATTGCAAACAAGAACTGCAGTTTTCAAAGCCTCTCCCCAAATCCATGATGAAGATTAGCTATGGACAGCATGCATCTCACTCTCTTACATAAAGTCCTAATATACCTTTCAGCCACACTGTTAGAAGAGGGGCTGTATGGCACTATTAACTCACTCTTATACCAAGATTTTCACAAAATCTATTGAATTCAGCACTTGTAAACTCACCTCTATTATCAGTACGTAAGCATTTCAGCTTTCTATCGGTTTGGGTGGTCAAAAATGCATGAAATTACTTAAATGCAGCAAAGGCTTTGTCTTTAGATTTTAACACATAAACCCAGAGCTTTGAAGAGTAGTCATCAACAAAAGAAACAAAATAAACTGCACCCCTCATAGACTTGGTAGGCATGCTATAAACATCAGGATGAACAAGATCTAATACATTAGACTTACGAGAGACACCAAAGTAATAGGAACTCTTCACTTGCTTTCCATATTGCCATTCATTATAAAAATCAAATTTTGAGCCTTTCACATCAAAATTCTCCAAATTACATAGTTTATCAAGGGGATTTTGGCTCATGTGGCCAAACTTTTTATGCCATAACTCCATATGTGAATGGATTTCAGCCAAAGCAACAAACTTGCCCAGCAAGGCTTTACCATGCAAGCAATAAAGAGTCCCTTCCTTTGTACCTTTAACAATCAGCCTAGAGCCTTTGATAAGCTTCCATGACCCCTTTTCAAAAAAAGTTACTATATACATGCATATCCATTTGCCCAATGGACAATAAGCTTTTCTTGATGCTTGGTACATACGTTACATCTACAAAACTAGCTCATTACTAACATCTACGGTGAGATGCATTGTGCCAATACCTTCAATAGAACAAGCATGGTTATTCTCAAGATATACATGTCCATGGCTGCCTGCATGAAAGGTAGTAAAACACTCTTTAATAGGAGTAACATGGAACAATGTACTTGAATCCACAATCCATGTTTGTGACAAAGCATCATTCACAGTAAGCAATACAATCAAATCCCTCTCGTGATCTGCATATCTTGTGCATGAGTATGTACTATGGACTAAAGCATCATTATCTTTGGCACGATCTGCTTCCATAGTAGCACAAAGAATATCTTTTCCATTTGATAGCTCCTCAATGACAACACTAGAGGCCACACTGGCCTTCTCTTTGTCGTTGACCTTAAGGTTGTCATGTGCTTCATTCTTGGTGTCCTTTTTCTTCTTGTAACATGTGTTCTTCTTTCTTTCTAGTTCGGTTTTGTAGTATCTGCAATCAAGCTTCTTGTGACCTTTCCAACCACATAGGTAACAAGTCACTTCAGCCTTGCCTTTGCTTTTGCTCCTATTCCTTCTTGCATTTCCACTTTTCTTTTTTGTTCTTCCTCTAGCCACAATGGAAGAACCACTAGCCTCTCCACTCGCTTTCCTCTTGATTTCCTCATTCAAAATAGAACCCCTTATAGCATCAAAGGTAAGATTGGGGTTATTCAAAAGTGAAACAATCAATGTTTCCCATGAATTAGGTAAGGTCATCAACAAGAAGATAGCCTTAAGCTTATCATCAAATGCAAAAGATGCACTTGATTTATGGGAGTGGTGTTTGCATAGGTGGCCTTCAGCTTCTGCCATACCTCAAACGCACTTCTAAAGGCCTTCAAAATGACCTTCTTGTTTAGGTTCATCCATGTTGCATGTGTCATATCTTCAAGCTTGACTTTCTCCAATGCACCTTCACAATCTTTAAAAAAGAGGATGTCCAACATTCTCTCTTTTCACAAATCAAAACCGCTACCCTCAAATCTCATGATCTCAAATAAGTTTTTAAATATCAATAGAGATAGAAGCCATGTCTGCACATTGAGAGCTTCAAAATTTCACCAAAAAAAAAGGTAAAATTCACCTATTGTCTTGTGTGCCATCACCTGACGAGATTATAGCTAAAAAATTAAGTCCAAAAAATTATTTAAAACTTATAAAAAACAATTTTTGAAATTTTTTGCAAAAAATTTCACAAAATTCAAGTAAGCTATAATAGCATCAAAAACAATAGATTTGTTGTTTTTCAACCACAAAAGGCATACATAGATGCAAAACAAAGTCAATGGGTGCTTGTTTTCACAAAAGCCCTAATTTTTGAGGAAATATGACCTATAAAATCAAAGAAATGTCTTTTTGTAATAAGTTTTCAGCAATATGTACTTCCGCAATCCATATACATGTACTCTCACTTGAAACGAGAGAAAACATTTGCAACAAAGGCCTTGTAAATGAAAAACAAGCACTATGGGTTTTGATAATGACCTCTGGGAATAAAAGAAGCACAATAGAAGAGGTTCTCTACAATGAAACTCTCTAAAAAAACTCAAAATTTGCTTCAACTTTGCTATGGATTGAAGTATTCCTCCAAAAATAGGACTTTTATCACAAAAAATGAAGGTTTTTCGTAATGAAATTCTTCCTAATGCAAGAAAATGCCTTCAACCTAACATAGGCTGAAGCTGAAAAGCATTTGGAGCAACTTTGTCACAATGGGACAGCTCAAAGCTATGATATCAGTTGAAAGAGGCCATGGAAAGCTATGTGGTGGTGTGCTCAATTGCTCCAAACACAAAGGGAGACAACTACCACGTAAGGAGAGAGAAAGTAGAGAGAGAAACCTAGGCAGAAATTTGGAGAAGAAGATGCAGAAGCTGAAGTTGAAGAAGTTCCACACACACACGCACATACATACATATTACATACATACATACATACATACATACATACATACATACATACATACATACATACATACATACATACATACATACATACATACATACATACATACATACATACATACATACATACATACATATATATATATATATATATATATATATATATATATATATATATATATATATATATATGCCTGTGTGTACATATATATATATATATACATATATATATATATATATATATATATATATATATATATATATATATATATATATATATATATATATATATATATATGTGTGTATGTATGTATGTATATGTATGGATGTATGTATGTATGTATGTATATTTATATATATACATATGCATATACATACATACATACATATACATATATATATATATATATATATATATATATATATATATATATATATATATATATATATATATTATATACATATACATACATATATATATACATACACACACACACATATATATATATATATATATATATATATATATATATATATATATATATATATATATATATATATTGGTAACGTTCCATATCCCGACGTTTGGTACAGCACCACGTTCCGTACGCCTACCGTACGTGCCGTACCAAACGTTCCGTACCACCTTGCCACCAAGTGAATTTAATTTGATCTTCCCAACTACTACTACTTCATAACTTCAGTTCTTAATGCATATCAACTTTCTTCATGAAGAAAGCTTAGAGAGAGAAGAAAATATCTTTGGCTCCAAAGTGATGTACTTCATTGCCTTCATTGCCCCACGATCAAAATACCACAAGTTTGAAGCAAATAGGGCTACATGATCCTCCACTTCTAATACTGACACACAAGTGTACAAAACATCTTCCTCTACAAAACTAAGAGAGTGTATTACTAAAAGAAAAAACTTTTTTATTATTTTCTTCATCTATTGTGTTTCTAGAAGCCTCTTTTTCTTAGCAATTCTTTTTCGACAACTAGTAATATGATGCCTTGGCTTTCGCAATAGTGTCGTGTACCAAACTTCTTGCCTCTAGAAGAAGAGGGGTTCATGTAGACTTCGAAAAAGATGAAGAATAAAAAGAAGGAACTTTTGTAGAATTGAAAGTCTTTTCAATTTTACCTTGCACAACCTCCTCCTTTTTCGTAAACTTCCCTTTCATTTACGTAACTATTGAAGCTTTTGAGGTGGATCTAAAGGCCATAATCTTACATGTCTCATCTTGATGATGCAGGACGTTTTATAATATCAGCAACAATGTGAAAGTAATGAAAGGTAAACATGAGACTAGCAAAGAACTTATTGTAATATTCATTGCCATATAAGATAATTTCTGGAAAGATAATTGAGTGTAAAATGTTTGGATATCAAGATTGTATGTTTTTAACTACCTCTTGGCATTTATTTACAGTGCATCAAGGGTTTTGATGAATCCAATATTCCATACTCACCTGAATCACACTAAGGTTACTCACATAGACTCTTTGCGTAGAAAAACAATGCATGTGTATGTACTAACACGAGATTACACACCTTTCAACAGACTTAAAGACAGATTTGTAGACTTTTGCAAAAGTCTTATTTTACTTTTCTTCATAAATATTCCATGTCTCACCCCTCCATGCATCTATTTGTTCAAACCATAGATGCATTCCTAGAGCACTACAACAACGATCACATAACTTACATCATGGGTTTATGTTCATGTTCCCCTCACAAGCCAAAATGCATGTTAAATAAGTCAAATTAAGTTCAGATTATGTTGACAAAAATATGCATGTTGCACGTCATCCTTTGCATGTTAACATTCTAACACCCTCTCTATCACAATGCCAATGGTACATAAAGTCTAACATAGTGACAAAGCTAAAAAAAAAATTGTACTAACTCAATAAATGCACAGAATTTGCTGTGAGCATGAAAAAAAGTGTTCATAGCGAACAAACTAAGAGTTAGCATTTAGTTTTCCTTCTTGATTTAATTATTACGTCGATTCTCTGATATTGGTTTTGTTGAGAAAACAAAACGACATGATGAGACTTCCACATCTTCAATGAAGGATATGAAGTACTGGCTTGCCTTCATAAAACGGATTTTCTCACGTCTAAATTAGTTTCCATCATCATTCACTTCATGAGCAGACATATAACATGCAGATATAAAAATACATAAGGTCATGCAGAGAGCAAAACACTATCCATATTTCTAATGAAGATTTGGGAGAGCGAGAAGCATACATCGTATACCGAGAACAGTGCCCGCAGCAAGGCCGCCTATGACACCATTCCACAAGTCCTTCTTGCCTCGTAGTTGCTCAACTGAGGCATCCGTGAAAGCAAACACACCGGCCACAGCGCCATATGTGAGACCGTAATTGCCCATTATTCGTAGGGTCTTCTTCAACGCAGGTAGGGCAACATTTCTTTCAATTGCAGGGACATCACGCCATGCCGCAACCACAGATCCCCATACGCTGCCTGCGACTAAGCCAGATGTGAGGGCCGTACCCGTTCTGAAGAAGATGGAATCGTACTCGTCCCTTGATCGTTTTGAGTCCATATGTGATAATCTCTCTCTTTATAAAACTTGATCTCCCTCCGGGAATAAAAACTTCTGTGATGCAAAGTTGATGGGCGTTTCCTACGCCCACAGAAAGACGATCATGGGAAAACAAGTACGCACAGACATATAACAACGAAGATAGTAGACGAGTACATAGAATGGCTTTACCAACTACAATGCAAAACCACACCGTAAAGCCATATGCAGTACCTTAAGAGTTCTCGTCTTATCGTTCCTGTTTGTCGCCTTTGAGGAAGCTGGACGGCTTCATTTTGGGTTTCTCCCAATATGAGATCCCTCTTACAGTCTGAAACGCACGTCTCATGGCTGCGTTAAGGGAAATAGAAAGTTCCTCACGTCCTCCATTCGCATTCATAATTCCTTCATTTTTTTCTAATATTCCATCCATCCAGTATATTACGTATCTGTATTCGGTTTAGAGTCCCTTTTCTGCCTTTCGCCATTAAACTTTAGGTTCGCATTTCCTTTATACGTTTGCCATTTCTCTTCGTATTCCCATTCCTCGAAAATACATGGATATAAACATTTTGGCCTTAGACTCTCAGGTACACGGTTTAACGCTTATAAAATAGGGGATAAAGGGGCCTCCGAGGTACATGAGTTGTTCTTCTCAATCTTTCAAGCCTAAATGGGAGAGTTCAAAGAAAAGAAAAAAAGGGGTGCACAAACATCTGATTAGTATTACATGGACATGTGCAACATTTTAGATGCAAGATTTTATATGGAAGTCGTATAGAACAACCACACATCATGTTTTGACGATGGCACGACAATGAACTATAAGGGAATGTCAAGAATGGGAGCTCCTTTGTGAAGGTGTTGCATGTGATCAATACAACTTGTGGTGTAAGTGGAAAATGAAGGTTTTCCATCCACTGCCATATCTTGTCCACCTATGACTCCTCTAGGTCATCAAATGAATATAGCATGCATGGTGTTTCTTGCTTACAATATGAAAATATTACAAAAGCAAAAAACAAGAGCAGAGTCCGAGCCTGCGTAGCCTAGTGGCTGACGCCTTGAAGCTATAGGAGGATGTCCTGAGTTCAAGTCCTGGCTGGACACGTCCATGAGTCTATCATGAGGGGTGCCTCTACCTTAAGAGGTTGTATTTCCAATTCATAGTAAAATCTTTAAAAAAAAAAAACAAAAAAAAAAAGAGGAGCTACAAACGAACAACAAAGGAGGTGCATGCCAACAATATTGCTCATGGCATACTTGTGATACAAAAGCACCATGAAGATATGCATGTCAAATCATGATACTACATGATGTCTTTATCAGGCTTCGTTTTCCATCCATTTATGGCATGTATTGTTTATATGAGGATATGTGCAAAAGGTTTTCCTTCATCTACATAGTTTTTTTTATTAGAAGTTGCCACACTATAAAAAAATAGAAATATATGGTTGCGTGTGGACTCGCCTCCCAACCTACATATAGCCCTTTCCTCCGTGTAGCTCTAGAACTCACTTCAAACTTCATGTAGCCAATATAAATTGTAAAGGTTATTGTCACGCGATGTAAGTAATCTTTTTTATTATCCTCCAAGGATCATAGTACCTTGGAGATGGCTTTAGATGTTTTCCTGTTAAAAGTATAATTTTAGCACAAACTTGTGAAAATACTTTGTCTCTGTTGGTGTTGGCAGTAGTCAAGGAGGTCCATACAGCTTATTGAGACAAGGAAGCATGTGGCAAACCAGTCAAAGAGAGTCAAAACAAAGGAAGGGCCCAATTAAAACCATCAAATTTTTTAATGCAATTGATCACTACACGCCATTGTAAATACCATTTTTGTTGATTTCAACTCAATTTTGTTTAAGCTGAGGAGTCCTTGAGCTTGAGGAGTGCTAGATCTATGCACAAATCGATTTTTGTAATTTTTAGAGCTTGTTTGAGCCTCCAAAATAGCCTAGGAACCTAATTTTTAACTATGCTAGACACTAAGGCTGGACAGGGCCAAAGCTAGTGAAAAATTATAAAAGGAGAGAGAGAGAGAGAGAGAGAGTGGGAGAGCTCAATTTTGAGGCTAGATTCTTAGGAATTGAAGTGAACTAAGCACATTGTAAGCTTTTTTTTGGCGAATCAAAGATTCCATTGCTCCATCTCTTTGTCTTACCATGTGTACATATGTGTGCATGTTGGTGTGCTTCTCACTCACACACTTGTACTCTCACTTGATCATGGTCATCATACAACCCTCATGTCTCTTTGGATTGACAATTATGAGGTGGACCTCCTCATGTTGATACTTATCATTGTGCTAGAGTGACACCAAATTTGGTGCTACTGCCAGGGATCAATCTTTGAGGATGAGCGTGTGATGGTAAGATGTGATTCGACATTGGAATGATAAGTAATTAGGTAATTTCTTTACTTTTCATAGTTTTTATCATCATCACCTTCCTCACCATCTCTCACCTCCATCTCTTCCTTTGCTGAATTTTCAATTTTTTTTTTACCATATCTCCACCTCTACCTCATTTTCCCTCATTGTGTTTGTGAGAGTGAGAGAGAGTTAAAGCAATTTTCGCATATTGTATTTTTGTGTGTTTTGTGAGCTTCCTTGTAGGTACCATCATCCACAAAAGTTGTAGTAGATCGAGCACTTACAGAACTTTTGTACACATACCCCAAGGCGTTGCATTCTATCAATCACGATAGATAGAAAAAAAATTTATTTGGTAAAAAACAGTGAAGCACTATAGTATAGACACCATGCACATCACAAATCCATAAAATTTTTTCAAAAATTTGCATTTTCTCTGTCCATCATGATAGATAGAGTCAATTGTGATTGATAGTGTCAATCGCACAATTGATGATTGACAGACCATGACGGACTGGGTTTTCATCACAATAGATAGTGTCCGTCATGATTGATAGCCATCCATCATGACAAACAGTTGTCCATCACGACAAACAGCCCTTGCGATAAACGTTGTCCAACATCAATTTAGTCTATCGTGATCAACAAACCTCACGATAAATAGGGCCTATCGTAGAAACTTGTCCATCACGATAGATACCCATCCATCACGATAGACATCTGTCCATCACAACAGGCAGCCCCCAATGGACAGATCTATCCATTGCGATTGATGGCCCTATCGATCGCGATAGATAGACAAAATCAACCAAAAATTAGGCTATAAAATTCTGCAAAATGTTGAGCTAAAAATTGGTAACTTTTCAGGTATTTGGAGTTCCCGAGCAAAGATCTAAAGCTAGGTTGCACTCGAATCGCGCTTGGGAAGCATAATTTGTGAGCATTAGAGCACTCATTAAAGCATCGGACTTGAGATTGGAAGGATACTAAACTCCCTCAGTCAATTCTTTAGCATAGACTAAGTACGATTGGTGGTACTAATTAATTAGGGTTACGTTAGGCACAACATAAGTACAAGAAATCCTAATTACTCAAGTTCAAGTGTAGTTTGAATATTGATGCGACAAACCAAAGGGAAAAGAACATAAATTGATTGATCACACATCAAGTTGCAATAAAAATCAAGTTTTCCTAGCGATGCCATTCAATAGACAAGACTGCAGAAGAGAAAATAAGAAAAGAACAAGTGACTATGACATAAGAACATTGCAATGTGGTTGTACTTGGGAAACATTCGGATAACAAATAAGGCTTATGAACCTTAGATCATGTAGATATCTAGGTCGGGATAGACAAAGCATTAGATCCTCTGAAGCTAGTGTCAATCACACACCTAGGTCATGGGCTCAACAACTTAACAATTATCCCTGCGTGCTAAGTTCAGAGACTAGTGATCCAGAAATGTCATTTAGTATGGAACGACCTGCAAGTAGTTCATGTATAACTATCTAGAAAAATCGAAAGGTCCCTATAAGACCCAACTCGAATATATTAGGAACAACTGATTAGGTGTCTGCATCTATGAGGATGGTCTGCAAAGGTCTGTTGTTCAACTCAAAAACCCTGACCAACACTTTGGACTTGAACACCCAGTGGTCAAATTCAAAGAAGGTTTATATATTGATAAGCAAGGAACCATGTATGTGGTTACCAACTTACTAGACAAGATAGATTATTTTGAAAATGTCATTCTAGAGAATGAGATAGGAGACCTAGAATAAGGAACTAAGAAGGAGAACCCAGGACACCTCACGGCAAATCTTTCTTGATAAGAGTGATTACCCCAGAGTGGATTCCACAAGATGATAAAAGCATAGAGCAATTCTTGAATAGATAGATGAAGCTTTTTGGAGGTTTAAACTTGAGCAACCTAACAAAGTAGGAGAAGTCATAATATATGAATTCAAGGACCCTGAGATGTAAGGCAAGGTGGTATATTTAGACAATGTGTTAGAAAGAGTGTTTGTAGTGATGGAGCACGGTAGGCATGCCTACACTTGAAAAGGTGAATTAGTATTCCCCCCACCTAGATTGAATGTTTCTTATGGCAAACAAGGATCTGGATCATCTCAGGCTCATGGAACCCAAAAGGGAAGAACTAGAGATAGACCTGAAGTGAGCTTTGCAAAACCCTCAAACAAAGATCAATCGGGAATGGAGATAGATAGAATAGATAAGGAGAGGCATATAGGTCCAAGACATCAAAGAGGTATGGATGAGTTTCCCCAAAATCAAGAGAACACCCTAGGATCTTGAGACCTACTCAACTGGTTAAGTCTATGAAGAACTACTTCAATGGCAGTAGAGATCCATATGATCATGTGAAAGAGGTTGCGGAAAGCTACGTCATGGTGTGCTCGATTGCTCCAAACGTCAAGGGAGTGGGCTACTGCTTGAGGAGAGAGAAAGTAGAGAGAGAAACCTATGCAAAAATTTGGAGAAGAAGATGGAGAAGTTGAAGTTGAAGAAATCTCAATCAAATTATGAGATATTTGGGACCAAGTCTTATCAATAAATGACTTTTAGGTCATTTGGGCATGTTCAGACATGGCCAATGACCAAAAGTCATAAAAATAATGTAAACTGCTATAACTCCCCAATTTGGGGTCCAAAAAATATAGAAACATATGGCTGGAAGGCTCTTGAAGAGAGCTTTCACATGAAAGGGTCAAAATAAACAAAAGGAGAGTCCTTGGGGCGTTTATACCCATCAATCTCCCACTTAAAGGACCAAGGAGGCTCTGTTAAGCTAAGTAGCTCCCGCCATCTATGTACATAGCTGATTTTGTGCCTTGGGTAGACACTTCATGAGAGCATCTACAGGGATTCTGTGAAGTATTGAAATCATACCATCCTCTAAAACCTCTTTCATGAAGTGGTATCTCACATCAATATGTTTTGTGCAAGCATGAAACATGGCATTCTTTGCCAAACATATGGCACTTTGGCTATTGCATCCAAGAATAGGTGCCTTTTCAGGCATCCCAAACTCATAGCACAAGCGAGCTAACCAAATGACTTTTTTGGAAGCCTCTATGGCCAAAATATATTCAGCCTCTGTGGCCAAAATATATTCAGCCTATGTGGCCGAAATATATTCAGCATCTGTAATACATAGTGCAACTATCCTCTGAAGTCTAGAGCACCATGAAATAGCTCCACCTACAAGGGTGTATACATAGCCACTTGTGGACTTGCATGTGTCCACATCACCTACCATGTCTGAATCCTAAAATCCTTTTAACTCCAATGGACCCTTTCCATAACATAGGCATTTACCTTTGGTCCCTTTCAAATATCTCAAGATAGATTTGACTACCTCCCAATGAGCTCTACTAGGATTAGCCATGAACCTGCTAACAACTCCAATGCATGAGCAATGTTTGGCCAAGTGGCAACCATAGCATACATGAGTGAACCACAAGCTGATGCATATGGAACACTCTTCATGTAATTGGCTGCATCATCATCTTTGGGACACACATCCTTAGAAATCTTAACATGTGGCTACAATGGCACTCCAAAAGGCTTAGCATCAACCATGTTAAATATGTCCAACACTTTTTCAATGTACTTTTCTTGGGATAAGTGCAAAGTATGCTGCTTCCTATCCCTTTTTATTCGCATACCAAGAATATGCTCAGCTTCCCCAAGGTCTTTCATTGAGAATGTAGAGTTCAACTACTATTTTAGAGCATTCAAAGTGCTCCTTTTCTTCCCAGCCAACAACATATCATCTACATATCGCATAAGAATGATTTCCTTTTTAGTGTACAAATAGTGGTCAACATGGCTTCTCTTGAACCCATGTTTGAGCATAAATGCATCAAATTTCTTATACCATTGTCTAGGGGCCTGTTTCAACCCATATAAGCTCCTTTTCAGCTTGCATACTAGATGATCTTCTCTAGGAATGGCATATCTTGCTTGCAATTTCATGTACAACTCTTCATCTAAATCACCATGCAAAAAGGATGTTTTAACATCTAGTTGGAATAACTCCAAATCCAAGGCAACTGTGGGAGTAAACAACACACGTAATGTGGTCATTTTAACCACAGGAGAGAACACCTCTTGGAAATCAATGCCCTCTTTTTGGGCATATCCCTTAGCAAATAGCCTTGTCTTATACTTGGGTTTTCCATCAACAATTTTGATTTTGTACACCCACTTGTTGGGAATGGCCTTCCGACCTTTGGGAAACTCAACCAAATCCCAAGTATCATTTCCATGCAAGGCCTTTATCTCTCCCTGCATGGCTAACTCCCACTTCTTCTTGTGCTCACATAGCTTTGCCTCTTTATAAGTGAGAGGCTCACCCTCATCTAATAACATAATGTGATGTATAGAGGGGCCATATCTATTCACTGGCTTCCTAGGATGTGTAGATCTTCTTACCCAATGATCCACATTATTCGGCAATGGATCTACATCAGGAGGTACATCAACTTCATTGTTAATGGGCTAATGTACATCATTTCTAGCCCTATTTTTAGCATGAATAGGTGGTTGCATATGCGCATTAGGAGCATCATTTTGTTTTTTAGCATCATCTAGCTTAATAACCATGGGCTCATTATCATTTCCAACCATATGTGGTGCATCCCGAGGGTTCGTATCAGATTTAATTGGTGGCTGTACATACTGAAATTTGACTCTTTTATGGTCATCTTTAGAGGCACAATTATTTTTGAGCAACCTTGCCTCATTAAATACAACATCCCATCTATGTATTACCTTCTTGAGTTGAGGTAGCCAAATCCTGTAGCCCATTTCACCTTCATCTCCATAACGCATGAAGATTCCTTTCATGGACATTGCATCTAACTTTCTTCTCAACTCAGGTCTTATATGCACAAAAGCATCACAACCAAAGATGTGTAGGTGTTCATATGAAGTTGGTTTTCTAGACCAAACCTCTTTTGGAATGCCAACTTTTAAGACATACGAGGGGATTTATTGCAAACATGAACTCCAGTTTTCAAAGCCTCTCCCCAAAATCCATGAGGGAGATTAGTTGTGGACAGCATGCATCTCACCCTCTCACATAAAGTCTTATAATTATACCTTTCAACCACATCATTGGAATAGGGGCTATATGGAACTGTTAGCTCCCTCTTAATACCAAGATTTTCACAAAATCTATTGAATTCAGCACTTGCAAACCCACCGCCATTATCTATACATAAGCATTTCAGCTTTCTACCTATTTCGATGGTCACAAATGCATGAAATTTCTTAAATGCAACAAAATCTTCATCTTTAGATTTCAACAAAAGAAACAAAGTAAAGAGCACCCCCTATAGATTTTGTGGGCATGCTACAAACATCAGAATAAACAAGATCAAGCACATTAGACTTACGAGATACACGAGAGTAGTAGGAATTCTTTACTTGCTTTCCATATTGGCATTCATTACAACTCAAGTTTTGAGCCTTTAGCATCAAACTTGTCCAAATTACATAGTTTATCAAGGCCTTTTTGGCTCATGTGGCAAATACTTTTATGCCATAATTCCATATGTGGATTTTAGCCAAAGCAATAAACTTGCCCAACAAGGCTTTACTATGCGAGCAATAAAGAGTCCCTTTCTTTGTACCTTCAACAATCCGCCTAGAGCCTTTGATAAGCTTCCATGATCCCTTCTCAAAGAGGGTACTATATCCATGCATATCCATCTGCCCAACAGACAATAAGCTTTTCTTGATGCTTGGTACATACCTTAAATCATGCAAAATCAGCTCATTAGTATCATCCACTGTGAGATGCACTATGCCAATACTTTCAATAGAATAAGCATGATTATTTCCAAGATACACATGTCCATGGCTGCTTGCATGAAAGGTAGTAAAACACTCCTTAATAGGAGTAACATGGAACGATGCACCTAAATCCACAATCCATGTGACAAAGCATCATTCACAGTAAGCAAGGCATCAATCAGTTTCCTCGTTGTGATCTGCATATCTTGTGCATGAAACAAAAGCATCAATAACTTCGACATGATTTGCTGCCATAGGAGCACAAAGTATATCTTCTGCATCTGATAGATCCTCAATGACAACACTAGAGGCCACATTGGCCTTCTCTTTGTCCTTGTCCTTTGAGTTGTCATGTGCTTCACTCTTGGTGTCCTTTTTATTCTTGTCACTTGCGTTCTTCTTTCTTTCTAGTTCAGGTTTGTAGTATCTGCAATCAGGCTTCATGTGATCTTTCCTACCACATTGGTAACAAGTCACTTCAGCCTTGCCCTTTCTTTTGCTCCCAGTCCTCTATACATTTCCACTTTTCTTTTCTGTTCTTCCTCTAGCCACACTGACTAAACCATTGCGCTCTCCACTAACTTTTCTCTTGATTTCCTCATTCAAAATAGAACCCCTTACACCATCAAAGGTAAGATTGGGGTTATTCGAAAGTGAAACAACCAATGTTTCCCATGAATCAGGTAAGTTCATCAATAAGAAGATGGCCTTAAGCTTATCATCAAATGTATGTAGTCTAGAGTCTTGCAATTGTGAAAGAGTACCTGTAAAAGAAGATAAGTGCTCAACCGCACTTTTTGACTCATCAAGTTGCATACACACTAGCTTATGCATAAGATGCATTGGTTTATAGGCATGGTATTTTCATAAGTGGATTTGAGCTTCTCACATACCTCAAAAGTAGTTGTAAGGCCTTTCAAATCCACTAAGATTTCAGCTAATACAACCATCTTGATGTAAGTGATGGCCTTCTTGTTTAGGTTCATCCATGATGCATCTGTCATATCTTCAAGCTTGACTTCCTCAAGAGCCCCTTCACAATCTTTAAGAAAGAGGATGCCCAACATTCTCTCTTTTGACATATCGAAACGGCTATCTTCAAATCTCTTGATCTCAAACAAGCTTTTGACATCAGAGGAGGTAGACGCCATGTTTGTACATTGAGAGCTTCAAAATTTTCACCGAAAAAAGGTAAAGTTCACCTATTGTCGTGTGCGCAATTACCTTACGAGACTATAAATGAGAAATTAAGCCCAAGAACTGTTCAAAATTTACAAAAATAAATTTTTGTTTTTTTTTATTTCAAAAATTTTTGGCAAGCTGTAATTGCATCAAAAACAACAAATTTTGTTGTTTTTCAACCACAAAAGGCATACATAGATACAAAACTGAGTCAATGGGTGCTTGTTTTCAGAAAAGCCCCAAATTTTGCAACAATATGACTTGTAAAATCACAGAAATGACCTGTTGTAATAAGTTTCCAGAAAGTATGCACTTCTTCAATCTTTGCACATGTCCTCCCACTTGAAATGAGAGAATTTCTACAACAAAGGACCTGTAGATGAAAAAAGCAGCAATGTGGATGCTGAAAAGGACCTTTGGGGATACAAAAAGAACTATAGAAGAGATTCTTCATGATGAAACTCTCTAAGAAACCCTAAATTTGTTTTAGATTTACTATCCTCCAAAAAGAGCATTTTTATCGTGAAAAAAGAAGATTTTTCAAGATGAAAAATTCTCCCAAATGCAAGGAAAAGCCTTTAACTTAACATAGGCTGAAGTAGAAAAGCACTTGGAGCAACTTTCTTGCGATGGAACAGCCAAAAGCTTTGATACCAATTGAAAGAGGCTACAAAGAGTTATGTCATGGTATGCTCAGTTGCTCCAAATGCCAAGGGAGTGGGCTGCTGCATGAGGAGAGAGAAACTTGCACCAAAATTTGAACAAGAAGATGGAGAAGCTGAAGTTGAAGAAGTTCCAATCAAGAAATGAGTGATTTGGGACCAAACCTTATTGATAAGTGACTTTTAGGTCATTTGGGCATGTTCACACATGGCCAATGATCAAAAGTCATAAAACTAATGTAAATGCCTATAATTCCCAAATTTGGGGTCCAAAAAATATGGCAAAAATATGTCTGGAAAGCTCTCAAAGAGTGCTTTCACATGGAAGGTTAAAATATAGAAAAGGAGAGTCCTTGGGGCCTTTATCCCCAACCTCATGTAGAAAATATTATACAAGTGTTGAGAGTTGAACATGCCAATGATTTGTTCACTCAATGTAATGCCTTTGGTCTAATGCTCAAGAACAGAGCCTTGATGTGGTTTCAACCACTACATGAAGTCAATTTAGAAACATAGACCAATTGCTAGAAGCCTTTATCACTGAGTTCTCCAAAAGTGGCATCAGACATAATACTTCATTCCTAATACATAGCTTCAAGCAAACACCCTAGGAGACGGTTAGACTAGTAGGAAGAAGATTTAGGCAATACTTGGAGAGATGCCCGATTCCAAAACTACCCAAAGTAGCGAAAAAAGTGGCATTGTTCTTGGATGACTTGCTAAGTACCAAACTACAGTCATATGTGTACTTGAAGGAGCCTATATCCATAGAGTAGTGTGTGCGCATGTGCATAGACATAGAGGATAACTTGGGTGATGAGTTAGATCTTTCTTAGCAAGGAACGACCAAGAACCCTCGCCACCTTGCATGGAAGCAAGAAGTAAAGCTCAAGAGTGACTCTCCTCTCATCCACTCCTACCTCCCACATGTTCAAGCCATTGGCATCAGCCCCATGCTATGCCACATGCTTGAAAACAAGGAGAATAGGGAGTCAAGGATCCTAGTCCATGAGGAAAATACAAGCAAATGCAACTACTCTACTCACACAAAGGAGAGACATGCATAGGCACACACACACCACTCTCACACACTCACAACGACACAATACATGTAAATGTAAATAGTCTTCTTGGAGTAAATGAGAGCATCTTCCATTGATAAGAGATATTACATGAGAGCACATCGACCAAAAGCTCCCCTTCTTTACAAAAATGAGCTTCTATTTATAAGCTAAGCTCTATTCCCCATGTGCTCTTTTGAAAAGTCAAAAAGGTGATTCTCTCTAACTAACATATATTCTAGTATATTCTAAAAGCTCTTCTTGCAACCAACAAATCCCAAGAAGATGCATGCATGGGAATTTCTATGTGGGATTTCCTTGGAAGAGCAAAAAAGGTGAAATATCCATGTGTCACCTACACTATGGTCTAAGGAAATATCAAAAAGTGATTTTTGGAGAGTGTTCACATGTGACACTCAAGTATATACAAAGAGGGTTATTATTATGGTCTAGGGAGGGTTCCCATGCACCATTGAGGGTGTGTGCATACCCTACAACCCAACACTCTCCCCCCTCTAGTCTTTGTTGCCCTCGACAAAGTTAAAGAAGAAGAGCATACATAACTGAACTGGTCCAAGTTGAGATCTTCAATTCTAGAAAGCTTTCGATCTTCAAATCTGCAAATCTTCAATCTTCAGAGCTGAGCGACACAATCCCCATGGGGGCAGTCAGCCCAGGTAGTGGAGTCTTTCGGTGCTAGGCGACACTATCCTCCTAAGAGGCAGTCAGCCTATCAATGCAGTATTTGGTACATCTTTCTTGTCACGTGCATAGATCTTGTTGAGTACATCTTTGGAAGACCTGAAAAAAATAATGGTGGCACAACCAATACAGGAATGTGACTGATCAATAGCTCCAGCTTCCAACCCATCATAGAAAACAATCAGAGGTAGAGACAGTCTTTTGCAAGAAATACATCATTTGAAATATTAGTGCAATGTTGGCACTCCAACCACTATCGAATGTCAAACAAAATGATTCCCATGAAATGGTCTAGAGTTTTGGACACCATTCCTTTGCACGGAAGTCAAGGAAGTCCAATGTAGAGGATCTAGTACTAAGTTGGTCCGTGTCCTTAAGCACCAGGTGCTCTGCTGTAGAAGAGGAACCTCCATCTGATGAGTTCCTATAATGTTTGTCTAGTGTGGCCTCTAGTGTAAGGTGTAGAGGTGCACATGAAGAGAGAATCAAGTCAATAGGTCCCAACTCTACCAAGATGACAACAATGAACAACAATCTGTAGAAGTTAGCACACCAAGGATTCAGATCTGATACACACACAGTCAAATGTACTGCATAAGCATGGATTTAGCTCGACATCTCCCTCTATCCCTAGGAAAAGGTATGTGGCATGAGTTGGTACACATGCTTTAGTACTTAATCTAGCTCTATTACAATTGTGAAACAAATCAGTATGAAAACAAGACAAGGTCAACATAACCAGATATGAGTAACAATGCTGCAAATAAAGGTTGTGGTAAAAAGTGCAGCAACCCCCAAACATCAACTTTCAAGACTAATATTGCTTGTAGGTAGAACTTTGGATGCAATCTCCTCAAAGGAGAGGTCACCAAGAGCTTGATGAAGAGTGATCCTGCAAGAAATTTGCAACCACAAAGACAACTCCAAAAGTTTGGCCGTCACACCATGTCAACCAGCAGTCCATCTGATAATCTTCAAAGCATTCACAACAACTTGGGAAAATAAATCCAGCATATACAGTACTCAACAGAGCATCCCTTGCTGCAATCATATCTGCAAGGATGTAGGAACCATGTCCCAGATCTCACACCTCAGTCCAGCCAGAGGGCGGGTGCTTCTCAAGTAGATTCCACAAGAGCCCCACAAGGTGGTTGGGGAAGGGAACACTTATATATCCAGGTCATCTAGAAGACATCAGAAACCATAGTGTGGAAGGCAAAATGTAAGGATCATATGGTGCATACTAACGTTATGGTCAAATCCTTCACTTTTACCCCCTCAACCATAGTATATGTTGGGGCAGAGTTAGGAAGCATAAGTTCCCTAACATCCACGTGAGCCTCTTTCACATGATCTAGAAGCAATGCCTATCCGGAGAAGCTTCTCTTGTTTGTGTCATTTGCCTAGTCCTTTCATAGAAACATGCCTTATCATCAGACAAGCTCACTCTAATTTGATGTTGAGTGGAAAGTTTAGGCATTTCTTCCTGGAAACATGATCAGAGTTGCAATTGGCATATGCCACCCATCATTAGCCAGCTTTCAGACCACGGTGTGGTATTGCAAGATAACCGACTGTAGTAGATCTTGCACATTTTCCTAACTAGCCAGTCACCAATACCCATATTCTGGGAAATGTTGTATCCATTGTGAACCTACCTCCAAGTTGTAAAGGACTGTAATTATAGCTAAGTCTAAGAAGGTCGGTCCAGCTGCATCCAACTACTTCAGAAGGATGTTTATGATTCTTGGTTTGGCACATCAACAACATCACTAAGGAAGGAAGTCAAGCATTCTTTATGGCTAGATGGAGTTAACCAAAACCTCCCCTACATTTTGAGGGTCACATTGTAGGAAATGATCAGCACATGAGAGGGTGCCAAGACAAGATTTTTTCCACAGATAGCCTTCATTACTAGACCAAGAGCCACATCGCTCCCACCTTCAGACTATATCAGTTGATCTGGTGAAACTAACATGAAAATCAAGTATGCCAATTCTTTGGTGGCGAGTTTGGACATCATTCCCACGGAGGGCATTCACTAGAATTGTCAAAGTACAATCCTTAGGCACAAAGGCTAAATCAGAGCACAATCAAAACCTCCCAAGTGGCTCGTTGAGACAACATTTTTCATAAGTTGATACTACCCTTCTGAATACATTGGGCTCAGAAAAAGATGTTTCATGCGAATAATGAGAGGCTTTACAATTGAGACAATACACTTGGGGTTGTATCAGGCCCTTTTGAAGATGAAGAGAGGACCAGTGTCCTCATGCTTGTATTTTGCTGCATAGCAACATCCGGTGGCCTGCATAATTGCTCGTATAGTCCGTCTATGCTCATATAGATGGAGCGATTTCAAGAGTGGTAGTTCTATTACCCCCATCATAACCTTTGGAGAAGTGTACGTAAGCACCAATCAATGGCCTGCCAAAAAGTCTTTTGCGAACACACTACTGTAAGTAAGGGATGTGCAGAATGCCTTTGGAGGTGACCGTTCATGAGTGTAACCATCTTTTGCTTGCCTATGTCTTGTTGGGTAAATTGTCAATAACACAGCAACGTCCTCAGATTCACTCCTGATTCACCAGACAAGGGAATAAAGGGCAAAGCTTTGACGCAAACTCCTGCAAGTTTCCCAGATCATTGTGCAGCACCATGCTTTATTGCAGTTTAGAGTTGCACATCAGTGTCTCTGGAAGCCAAAAAGCTTCACAAAAGGACATGACGTGGAAGGTGCAACAGTGCTGTTTTGGCTTTTTTGAGGTGCTCAGAAAAGATCACAGTTGAACATGACTCTCCACCGCAACTGAAGAAATCTTGAGGTAATTCGGGGTTCATTTCTCTGCACCCTATGTTTCTGAGTATTCTCCTTCTGTGTTGAATCTTTTGTGAAAAGCTTTTGTACAAGTCTAAGTCTATAGTTGATTGACCTGTGTACAAATTTTCAGCTTCGAATTGGGATCAGGCTGAGAGAATTGAGTGTAGGAACATTTACATGTGTAAATGGAAAGAAGAGAAGTTGTAGGAGGCGCAAAATTCGATGCTAATGTTTTGGTCAGTTCTCCTTCCACAGTGTAAAGTTTTGAGCAAGCAAGCACTCATTCTTTAAGTTGGAAGGTAAGATACATATGGCTAAAAGCATTTGCATAAACGGGTTCTAGAATGAGAGAACCAAGTGTTAGAAGTTACAGGTGTCTGAATCGACTTCTCAAAAGAACAGTTTTAGGCATAGATGACTTGTTGAGGTCATTTCTCAAGATCTTCTGAGTCTTTTGAAATGATTTAACTTGGAGAAGGTGTGCAAACTATAGAAGACACCTTGTGCAAAGTTTTATAAAAAATTTTACACAATTGATAAGTCAATGAGAGTTATGTGCAGCATACTTTTTATGTAGTCATCTTCATCACAGTTTGATCAAAATTTTGATAATTGATCATTGATCCTCTAAATTGGTGAAGGTTTTGAGTTACTCTTGATATAGAAATGCTCTAACTTCAAGAGTAGCTTGTTCTTTTGGATATTAATACTCTCCATCACTATTTGGAAAAGATTTCCATTTATCTTTAGTATTTTTTTGAGAGATTGGAACATAGTCACATTGTTTTGGTTAGCATAATAGTTTTCATTACTCTGGTTGAGTAACTGATTTTGCACGATTACACTTTATGACAAGTTGTCAGTGGGTATTTCAGGGAGAGAAGAGCAAGTTGCCAAGGTCTCTATAGGTGACAAGATGTCACAAGTTAGTGGTTAAGTTCTAGGCATAGGGAGTCCGAGGATATTTTGAGTACTTATGTTGCACACATAGGGACTCATTGGGCCTCAGAGGGATTCCTACAGTATGCCTAAGGCAAGGACTACTATTTATTGGTGGAAATGCTAGATATGTAGCAGAGAGATGAGTTGTCTACTTTTTGATTATCTAGTATTTCAAACATCTAGCACACTCTACTCTTATTATTTGGAATCATAGATTCTGATTCCCAGGTTTATAGCTCCTTCTATATCATTGAGGACAATGATCTTTAGAAGGGGGAGAGTGTTATATTCCAGAGATGTACATGCTTGGAGGAATGAGAAGTTCCTTGCTCTGGGGATAGCCAAGGCCAAAAGCCAGAGAGTTCATACGAGGAACCTACTCATGATGGCAAGATGAGTAGAGGAACCTTAGAGAGAACTCTAGATGGTGACTAGGCAAGGGCTATAAATAGGCTGGGAGGTGAGTCCCAAGCATGTCATTCTCCACTTCTCACATGAAGCTTGACTCATTGCCTGGAGAGCACTAACCACTTGCGGTGAGCGAGGCGAGGTATGGATTTTTGAGGCCATTGTGCTGACAGTGGACAGAAGGATCGTGATTAAATTTGATCATTGTGCTTTATTGGAACGATCGTTATGTTATGCTTTTGGGAAGTGCTTTATTATCATGAAGTCTCTACTATATAACAAGAGCATTGGCTCATTGTTCAAGTATCCTTCACCTAGTTTCAACACCCAACTTTGGAGAGCTTTGGTACCTCAATAGAGGTGGTGCTTCTTAGCACATGGGGCAGCCATGGTGCTTTGTTGGAGCATGTTGAGGAGCGGCTATGGAGTTCTTCTTGAAGAAGATGGGTGTGCTCACACTCTTGCTTATGGAGAGGATTTACCCCACAGCAGATTGGTGGTGTGGATCGGCCATCTACATGATGTATTTGAAGATTGTCTTCTACATGAAGATTTCGGGTTACTTCAAAGACATTGGATGGTGGTTAACATAAGATTTGCATCTTATGTTAAGAATTCAGGTACATGTTCTCTTTATGCACACACTACTTGGAGTTTATGGAGGCAGTAGCATCCATATCAGGAGGAGTTCTATTCAGCATAGGTACAAGAGAATCAGTATGTATATGCTTTATGCATATTTGGATGAGGTGTTCGAGAAGATATGTTCATATGAGTTTGAGGATTTCTGGCAGCAAACTTGTTAGCATTCTATGCTACTTTTGTAAGTATGTGATCTTTTCACACACGTATCTGACTTAGGGTCTTTCATAGCCTAAGGTTAGATGAGGGTTTGTTGATTATCAGTTTTAGACTGATCCTTCCTCTTTCTGTCACTCATATTCACTTTTCTACAACCTATCATGTCACACATCTCATGTATATTCAGGTTTCTATCCATACATCTGAATATGTTTGTTACATTTGTACATTCACTCATCTATCTATTACTGTTCACATAGAGTGGTTGAGAGTTTTGCTCCCACATTATACATTGAACATTGGTATATATGATAGTGTGAGTAAGCAGTGGCTTACATAACACTTTACACATGTTATCTAATTTTCTCTATCTTTATCTCATCATTTGTATGATTAAATGTGGTATATTCATGTTTTGTCAATATTGGAAGATTTCTAGATTCTATGTTGTATATGGTGGACCTATGGAACCTTGGACATGTGGTATTAGTAATAGGCCTACTAAATTTCCAACATTTGGTATCAAATCTTTAGGGCTTTAGCATCAGTGCATTCAGGCTCATTTAGATTCCCAGGTTCCTAGACTTTTAGGTTTACAACATATGATTTAAAGGCATCTTCTAATATTTGACATTTGACATACAGACTTAATCTAGATGAGTAAAGATTTGAGAATTAGACGATTTGGTCACATGTGGAAGTATGAAGTTGATGATCTGTTAGCAGCCGAATACTTCTGTAAAGTATGTACAAAAGTATTTTTTGAAGACCCAAACTTGATGAAGAGAAGGCTACTTTAGATTCAAGGAAAAACAATGGTTTGGAGAAGATGAAGGAATCAGATCAACATCAAATCACAGGTATCAGTTCCTACTATCAGATTATTATTTGTAGGTCATGTCTTAGAAGAGCAGTTATGAAGATATTTGAAGGATTCAAGGAGTGCCTTTATACACATTCATTATTTGAAAGATAAAGGCTACATCAAAACAGGTATCTAGAGGTTTTTCTAGAGTGTTTTGAGATATTTTTTTCATGGCAAGAAAGCTTTCTAAGAAGACAAATGTGGAGAGCATCAGTTTTGTGTTCAGCCAATTTTCTATTGTAAGTTGGTTGGATATCAAGGTACAAAATTTGATCTAAAGAGTTAACTCTAGAAAGTTAATTCATCATTCAGACAAAAGGTTGGTGAATTCAGTCATATCAGTCACATTTGAAGTAGAGTTTTGATTCAGAGATATGAGGAGATGATAAAACGTGATTCTATGTTCACTTCCATTTGTATACCATGTTTGTTTTGTCTCTTACTCTTAGCATTAGAGGAAGAGAAAGAGTTCATTTGAAGAAGTTAAGAGTGCTTGCTACTTCAAGATGACGAGAACAAAAGGTATGGAAGAGAAGTTTGAAGATGTCAACATCATGATCAGGTGGAAGAAAGATGCAGAAGAAGAAATTCCGTCATTTCCAAAAGAAAAGTAAGGCTTCCTTTTCTCTTATATTTTCCATATAACTTTCCTACTTTTATCCTCTACATCCAAAGACAAGTCTACGAGAACATCTTGTGTGAAGATAGTCTAAAGAAGCAGTTTCTTGTTTTGCATGATACTTGTTCATGATTGAGTAGATTTGACAAAGAATTGCATTGAGAGAAAGAAAAGCTGAAGATTTTGAAGACAACTTGTATATTTTGACTCATATGTATGAGTTATATATAAGCTGAAGATTTTAAGCAGGCAGCTTATATGTTGAAGACTTGGGTTGAGGTTTTGTGTTTTGAAAGGTTACCTCATATTCAATATTTTTAGAAAAATTCAGAAAAATTCAATTTTTTGATGTCTCGGTCAGATGGAGAATCTACTTTCTATGATTGTGTAGATTTTTGGATACATGCTTGTATTCAAAAAGGTGTTCCAATTCAGATCGTATCACTTGATTGAGAAGTGGAGTTAGCCAAAAGAAAATCAAGCAGATACTATCACATTTCACCCGGGAAGAATATGAAAAGATGAAGTATCAACTTGTAGCTTTTGGAGTTCTCAAGGTGAGAAGTTTGTCCACTTATATTTCAAGTATGAGTTGCAGATTCTTGGGAAGGATTTATTTGAAGAAAAGTTTTACAACTTTGTAAGAAGCATGGACACTTGGAGACATTCAGGTAATAAATCAAACATTCAGTCATGAAGGTTTGATGAGAGTAGATTCTATTCAGATATTTTGTTGGAGAGATCTTAGTAAGATCCAGATAGATCATGAAAGATCTTGAGTATTTATGAGTCAGTTATCTATCCTTTGTTTGAGAAGGTTCTTAGCATTGAAGAAAGTAAATCAAAGATTCAAGTTCTATTAGATTTGTATTGCAGAGAGATAGAAGAAGATACTTGTTATGTTGTAGAAAGGTTATGAATCCTAAAATGCTTTCAGCAAGGTTTTTATGATAGATCAGCTAACCTTATTCTAGATTTTTGGAAGTTGAAGAGTTACAGTGGAAGCTATTGGCAACTGCGCAGTGCTAATAAAAAGGGTTCAGAATTTTTATTTCAGATATAAGTATTTGATCACTAAAGGGCAGATTTATTGAAAGAAGGAAGACGTTCCAGATTTCATAAAGTGTGAAATATTTGAAAGAATTATGGATACTAGTGTTAAATCATCCAGGGGGTGATGAAACATGAAGACTTATTTTCAGCCATATGTGAAAGAATGCAGAGTCATACCTATAAGAAATCCAGGTATTTCTATATCAGGTATTCCTATATTTCCTATGTCAGATTCTCTTTATGTTCTAACTTTGAAAGAAGAAGGAAGAAGGAAAATGTCTAGAGAAAGTTCCTCTTAGGGTGTTCCTGTTCAGGAGAAGGTTCCAGAGTTCTATTGAAGAGAAGCTTGATATTTTAGAGAGGTATGTTTGAGAAGTGCGCACATTTATGTTTATACCAGATTCTGAAGGAACGAGGTACGAAAGACTTACAGATTGAACAAAGATGAAGACATGATGACATCATAGATTTTTTGATGAGACCCATGAGTTGATTTCAGTTGATTTCAATTGAGTTGAGTTGAGTTGACTTGAGTACAATCAGAGATGAACCAGCAGTGTACATAATACACTAAGTTGTGCGTTGTCAGTCACAGGTTCCAAGATTCAGTTCTTGATTTTGTTTAGTGTATTTACATGACACAGCAGAAGTACGTTGAGAAACCTTTTGCACAAGGTAAATGCAAATATGTGGATCCTAGTGTATGTTTTCAGGTTTGAGAAGACAAGAGATAGCAGGTTCAGAGTCAGTACTTGCTACATTTGTTGTCAAGCAAGTGATTGCTTGATGTGTACACTATTGGATAGTAGGTTCAGAGTCAATACTTGCTACATTTATTGTCAAGCAAGTGATTGCTTGATGTGTACACTATTGGATATATAGTCTGCATATTTTCTCAAGTATTATGGTTCATATTCAACAAGTTTAGGTTTTTGAAGTTTGAAGGAAAGTCAAATTCCGTTTTGAAGAAGACTTTTGAAGAACAGGTTTGAAGGTCAGTTCAGAAGTACAAGCTTGAAGCTTGTGATAGTTTGCAGATCCAGTCCAGTTTGTACCATTTAACGTTGCCAGCGCACGTGGCTAAGTCATACACCTCTTATCGTAGTGGTCTGGGTTCGATCCCCGACTCTAGCAACAGAGCAGCACGAAGAATATTTTTTCATGCTTTTGCTTTAATAAAAGCTATGGACAACGGACGGACGGATCGCGATTAAATTTGATCATTGTGCTTTATTGGAACGATCGCTATGTTATGCTTTTGGGAAGTTCTTTATTATCATGAAGGCTCTACTGGTTCATTGTTCAAGTATCCTTCACCTAGTTTCAACACCAAGCTTTGGGGAGCTTTGGTACCTCAATAGAGGTGGTGCTTCTTAGCACATGGGGCAGCCATGGTGCTTTGTTGGAGCATGTTGAGGAGCGGCTATGGAGTTCTTTTTGAAGAAGACCGGTGTGCTCACACTCTTGCTTACGGAGAGGATTTACCCCACGCTTGGTAGTGTCGATCGGCCATCTACATGATGTATTTGAGGATTGTCTTCTACATGAAGATTTCGGGTTACTTCAAAGACATTGGATGGTGGTTAACATAAGATTTGCATCTTATGTTAAGAATTCAGGTACATATTCTCTTTATGCACACAGGTACTACTTGGAGTTTATGGAGGCAGTAGCATCCATATCAAGAGGAGTCCTATTCAGCATAGGTACAAGAGAATCAATACGTATATGCTTTATGCATATTTGGATGAGGTGTTCGAGAAGATATGTTCATATGAGTTTGAGGATTTATGCCAGCAAACTTGCTAGCATTCTTTGTTACTTTTGTAAGTATGTGATCTTTTCACACACGTATCTGACTTAGGGTCTTTCATAGCGTAAGGTTAGATGAGGGTTTGTTGATTATCAGTTTTAGACTGATCCTTCCTCTTTCTATCACACATATTCACTCTTCTACAACCTATCAGGTCACACATCTCATGTATATTCAGATTTCTATCCATAGATCTAAATATGTTTGTTACATTTGTACATTCACTCATCCATCTATTACTGTTCACATAGAGTGGTTGAGAGTTTTGCTCCCACATTGTACATTGAACATTGGTATATATGATAGTGTGAGTAAGTAGTGGCTTACGTAAAAGATTTTCATAGTACAATCTTCTCTAGAGGGGATCCAAAGTAACCATATTTCCACATATCAGTGGGTTTAGAAACATGGGAACTTAGCAAAATACGAGACATGGAGTAGATATAGTTGCAATTAGTTGCATGTTTTCTAAGGGGGAAGTGCGAAACATTTTGGTGATCCTACTTTGGATCCTAAAGGAAGACACATTCGAGGGCAATAGTGGACTCGAAGTGAGGAAAGGTGATAGAATACAAGAAAACTTAGCATAATATAAGCGTGTGTAAGACACTTTCCCTTGGGTTTAGAGACCCAACATTTTGGTGCGTTTGTCGGGAATAGCTTGGCATGTCTCTATAAGAGAGTGCCATAGGTTTGCCTAGCACCACAGGTTGGCCGAGCGCGCAGACCCAGGATCTGGTACATGAGCAAGGGGAGCTCATCCTCAGGAGGAACGCAAACGCAAAGAGAAGAGCGAGCTGCTCATAGAGCCGAGGCTAGAGAGAGGCAAAGGTAGAAGACATACAAAGAGTTTTGGAATAGTCATAGACAGTCCGAGGAAAAGTGGTTCTATCAAAGAAGAGTCGCTTCTCAGGTTAGGAGACTCGAGGGAGTCCTGAAACCTAGGGCTTTGAATTTATGGGATCGAAGTGACATCGATATCACACCTCTATTTGAAATGCCCCAACGAATCCTGGTTCATTTGGGAGACATCCCTAAATTCTGAGGTGCTTGGGATGAGGACCGGATAGCTTCATCCAACTGTTTGAGGTCACTTGTGAAACCAATAAGGTAGTTGAACAAGGTCAGATGTTGAGGGTTTTTTTGGCTACTCTTCATGATGAGGCAGCCAACTGGTATGAAAATTTGACACTGCAAGAGCGGGGGACTTAAATGATGCCTTCTTGGCAAAATTTAGAAGACAAGGATTCTAAGATAGGCTTGCCCAATAGATGGACTATATGTGGCAAGGGATCAAGGAGAGCATCGACAACTATATCCAGAGGATGGAGACCCTGATAAGAAAGATAGGCACGAATGCCCCGAATGACGAGACTCTAAAAAGAAGATTTATTGCCGGCCTTAGAGATCCCACTATGCGGCACCATATTAGCCTTACACGACCTGCTAATCTGATGGCTACTAAGCAGCAAGCAAGGCTATGGGAAGAAGTACAAATATGTCAGCAAAGGAGGATCGAGCTCTTGTACGAGCCAATGGGAGGCCCAGCAAGTGTGCCTGTACAAGATCCAGGCAAGGGAATCCTATGTTGACGATTCCAGCTTGTGTAGCCACCACTAACATGCCAGGCGAGGTGAAGCCTACGTTGACCAAAGAACGAATATTGGAGTTGGTCACTCAAGCAGTAAAGGTTGCCACGATGGCCCAGAGGCATACATGGTAAAGCAAGAGGCAGTCCTGCCAGCCAATCAAGATGTGCTTAGAACCCATACATCGTGTTGGAAGTGTCATGTTACGGTCATATGGCTTCGGAGTGCCCTATGATCTCGAGAGTATTCATGGAAAGATTGCCACCTAGGATGCTTTGCACCTTTTGTGGTAGGACAAATCACACATAGGACCGGTTTCATCATAAGATAGCTTATGAAAGTCGAACCATGCAATTAGTAAATGCAAGGGAGAGTTCTTACACAGGATTGCCTGCTCAGGGCACATTCCACCTACACCTCATTGGGAAAACACGCGGACATAAGGGCATGGTGCTCATGGTCAAGGAGGTAACTATCCTAGAAGAGGTGCTCAGGACCAGAGGAGGACTCCCATTCAATGTTGGAAATGTGGAGGTGATGGGCACATAGCATGAGTCTGCCCAATTGAGAAGAAATGGGTTGAATACATTCCAATATGCAGATACTGCAGTGGCAAGGCCACTTTGATGACAAGTGTCCAAAAAGAAGAGCCGATGCCGACAATGGAAAAGGAAAGGGGCCAGCAGGTTCCGTGGACTATGTGGACACCCAGACGTGTCCCATCCCTAGAGCACAAGAGCAAGTTCCCATGATTGGAGTTGTGTTTAGTATGCTAAATTCTCAAGAAGGCCCTAGCTCATCAATGCACTTTGTGGGTGCTAACCAGGGCAAAGATGCACACAAAAAGCCAACTATGGCAGTGGTCACCCGGACGCAGGAGTATTTGAAAAAGGATGGGGAGAAAGGAACTGAACATTCCAGCAAAGGAAAGGCACTTGAGCATGGTGAAGTAGAGGAAATAGCAGAAGGACCTCTAGGGCAACGAGAGCTAGAAGAGAGAGACGAAGTGGAGATACTCCCATCAGTGGCAAAGAATTTTGTGCCAAGTGTTGTTCCATTTCCTGAAAAGCTAAAGTTTCACGAGGAAGGAGATACGGAAGAGGGCTCACACACACTCTCACTCTCAAGGAGAATCACACACACAAATTGAGGCAAGGAAGAATGATCTTCTTCTTCTACTTCTTCTTCTTCTTCTTCTATTACATAAAAAGGAATGTACAAGAATGACCTAAAAACAAGAATACAACAAGTGCAATATATAAAAATCAGTACATAAGAAAAAACCTAATGTCGGCAAATGAGTGAACTGGCAAGGAACAAATGTGCCATCACTCTCGGTAGAAATTTTAATCCCTAAAAATTAGGGATCCTTACAAGGCCCATGCAAGGTCCATTTTTTCCCCTAATGCCCACTTAGTGCCAATGGCCTTCTTGCCTGGAGGCAACTCACATAAAGACCAAGTACCATTCTTCATTATAGCATCATATTGAGATTGCATAGCAGCCATCCAATTTTCTGAATTTTGTGCTTCATCAAACGAAACAGGCTCATTCTCATCACAGAGACTAGATGCAGCCATAGCATAGCAATCTGATGCAAAAGAAGCACTATGAGATCCTAAATGAGTACGGTATGACAGAGGTGCATCTAATTTGCTGTCACGTAAGGTCTACACCAGCCATTTTGGCATAGTTCTTGCCTGCTCAATATCAGCTCTCTCATCAATAAGTGCATCATGTAAATCTACATCAGAAATGGAATGATCTGCATCATCACATGAAACCTGCAAAGGTTGAGAAGTTGCCTCATTAGGACCAGCACTAGATTGTCCACCTGTAAAAAGAGGCAGCAAAGTATCATACATGTCTTTGGAGCTAACAAATGTCTCCTTAGTACATGAAAGCAATGGCTGAATAGCATCCTCCACAAAAACAAACAAAAATACATTTTACTGCTTTATCATCCAATTTTTTGCGATGTTGTTCGGACACTAATGCATATGCCAAACAACCAAAAACATGCAGATGAGAAACAGATGGCTTGCGATCATGCCAAGCCTCATATGGAGTGATAGACTGCAGTGCTTTAGTGGGATACCTGTTCAGTGCATATGTTGCACACATGACAGCCTCAAGCCAAAACCTATGTGGTAAAGCCTGACTCTTGGCCATACACCTCGCCATCTCCATGAGTGACCTGTTCTTTCGTTCAGCAACTCCATTCTGTTGAGGTGTATAAGGCACTACACACTGGTGTTTTATCCTACGTTCAACCAAAAATGCATTAAAATCAGAAGAAATATATTCCCCCCCTCGATCAGAACGGAGGGTGCCCATTTTACATGCTGACAGATTTTCAGCCAAAACCAAAAACTGTTTGAAGCACATGAACACTTTGGACTTTGCCTTCAATGGATATACCCATGCATGCCTAGAAAAATCATCGATGAAAGTCACGAAGTAAAGATAATTCCCAAAAGAATGTGTCTACATAGGACCACAGACATCACTATGTACAAGCCGTAATTTTTTAGTAGCCCGAACTCAACCATCTTTTGGAAAGGACGAACGCTGCATTTTTCCCAAAATACAGCCTTCACAAACATGTTTTCCAGGAGCCTCAAGTTTGGGCAAAGAGGACACCATTTCAAAGTGATTATGTCACTAAGATGAAGGATCTAGCAGATAGTCTTGGATCCATAGATGAAGATGTTGAAGATCACAGATTGATTGCTCAACTACTTGCAGGTTTGAGAGGGGATGAAAGGTGGAAACCTTTTCTCTTATCAACAGAACTTTCATTAAATCATTATGTTCCAGATTTGAACCAGTTGCTTGGTTTGATGCTCACATATGAGCAAGACTTGAAGGGAGATGGAGATAAAGGACAAAAGTTCTGCAATGTACATGAAGAACAAGAAGAAAGGAGATAAAGGTAAAGCAAAGGATGAAGAGGAGTCTAGTTCTCAGGTTTATTATGCAAGAGGTAAAGGCACTGGTAGAGGAAGAGCAAGAGGTTTTGGAAGAGGAATAGGTAATCAAAATAACAACAAAAAGGCTTGCTGAATCTGTGGATTGAGTAATCATTTGGCTCATTACTGTTGGCACAACCAACAAGGATCAAACCAGAATCAAAACAACAATAGCCGAGGCCGAGGTGGAAGATATCAAAGTAATTTCCAAAGAGGTAGACAAAGTCAAAGAGGAGGCTATGGTAGAGGTGGAGGAAGAAGTTGGGGATAGAATCAATCCTACAACACCACCTACTACAACTATGCAAATGACACACAGAATGAAAGTCATACATCATTGAAGATGAACTCAATCAACACATCAGATAAAGAAGATCTAAAGGTATTTTACATTGACTCTCGATCTTCTAATCATTTGTCAGGAAACATAGAATTGATGTCAGAATTGGAAAAAGGTATTTCGAGTCACACAGTTCAAACAGGTGATAATACCAGACATAGTGTACATTCAATTGGAAAGGTGAAATGCAAGAGTGGAGTAGATTTGCTAACCAATGTGTATCGTGGCATTTCCCTCTCTCTCTCTCTTCCCCCGCCACCCACTCCCGCTGCCCACCCCCGCCCTCTCCTCCCCACCAACCACTCCCGCTGCCCACCCCCTCAAACCACCCCCGCCCCCTCACACCACCCCCTCAAACCACCCCCTCACACCACCCCCTCAAACCACTCCCTCACACCACCCCCTCAAACCACCCCCGCCCCCTCACACCACCCCCTCAAACCACCCCCTCACACCACCCCCTCAAACCACTCCCTCACACCACCCCCTCAAACCACCCCCTCACACCACCCCCTCAAACCACTCCCTCACACCACCCCCTCAAACCACCCCTGCCCCCTCACACCACCCCCTCAAACCACCCCCTCACACCACCCCCTCAAACCACTCCCTCACACCACCCCCTCAAACCACCCCCGCCCCCTCACACCACCCCCTCAAACCACCCCCTCAAACCACTCCCTCACACCACCCCCTCAAACGACCCCCGCCCCCTCACACCACCCCATCAAACCACCCCCGCCCCCTCACACCACCCCCTCAAACCACCCCCTCACACCACCCCCTCAAACCACCCACGCCCCCTCACACCACCCCCTCAAACCACCCCCTCACACCACCCCCTCAAACCACCCCCGCCCCCTCACACCACCCCCTCAAACCACTCCCTCAAACCACCCCCTCACACCACCCCCTCAAACCGCTCCCTCACACCATCCCCTCAACCCCCACCCCCTCACACCACCCCCTCAAACCACCCCCCGCCCCCTCACACCACCCCCTCAAACCACCCCCTCACACCACCCCCTCAAACCACCCCCTCAAACCACTCCCTCACACCCCCTCAAACCACCCCCGCCCCCTCACACCACCCCCTCAAACCACCCCCTCAAACCACTCCCTCACACCACCCCCTCAAACCACCCCCGCCCCCTCACACCACCCCCTCAAACCACCCCCGCCCCCTCACACCACCCCCTCAAACCACCCCCTCAAACCACCCCCGCCCCCTCACATTACCCCCTCAAACCACTCCCTCAAACCACCCCCTCACACCACCCCCTCAAACCGCTCCCTCACACCACCCCCTCAAACCACCCCCGCCCCCTCACACCACCCCCTCAAACCACCCCCTCACACCACCCCCTCAAACCACCCCCTCACACCACCCCCTCAAACCACCCCCGCCCCTCACACCACCCCCTCAAAACACCCCCTCAAACCACCCCCTCAAACCACCCCCGCCCCCTCACACCACCCCCTCAAACCACCCCCGCCCCCTCACACCACCCCCTCAAACCACCCCCTCACACCACCCCCTCAAACCACCCCCTCACACCACCCCCGCCCCCTCACACCACCCCCTCAAACCACCCCCTCACACCACCCCCGCCCCCTCACACCACCCCCTCAAACCACCCCCTCACACCACCCCCTCAAACCAAACCCTCACACCACCCCCTCAAACCACCCCCGCCCCCTCACACCACCCCCTCAAACCACCCCCTCACACAACCCCCTCAAACCACTCCCTCACACCACCCCCTCAAACCACCCCCTCACACCACCCCCTCAAACCACTCCCTCACACCACCCACTCAAACCACCCCCGCCCCCTCACACCACCCCCTCAAACCACCCCCTCAAACCACTCCCTCACACCACCCCCTCAAACCACCCCCCCCCCCTCACACCACCCCCTCAAACCACCCCCACCCCCTCACACCACCCCCACCCCCTCACACCACCCCCTCAAACCACCCCCGCCCCCTCACACCACCCCCTCAAACCACTCCCTCAAACCACCCCCTCACACCACCCCCTCAAACCGCTCCCTCACACCACCCCCTCAAACCACCCCCGCCCCCTCACACCACCCCCTCAAACCACCCCCTCACACCACCCCCTCAAACAACCCCCACCCCCTCACACCACCCCCTCAAACCACCCCCTCACACCACCCCCTCAAACCACCCCCTCACACCACCCCCGCCCCCTCACACCACCCCCTCACACCACCCCCTCAAACCACTCCCTCACACCACCCCCTCAAACCACCCCCTCACACCACCCCCTCAAACCACTCCCTCACACCACCCCCTCAAACCACTCCCTCACACCACCCCCTCACACCACCCCCTCACACCACCCCCTCAAACCACTCCCTCAAACCACCCCCGCCCCCTCAAACCACCCCCGCCCCCTCACACCACCCCCTTAAACCACCCCCTTAAACCACCCCCACTCCCTCCCAACACCCCCTCAAACCACCCCCGCCCCCTCACACCACCCCCTCAAACCACCCCCGCCCCCTCACACCACCCCCTCAAACCACTCCCTCAAACCACCCCCTCACACCACCCCCTCAAACCACTCCCTCACACCACCCCCTCAAACCACCCCCGCCCCCTCACACCACCCCCTCAAACCACCCCCTCACACCACCCCCTCAAACCACCCCCGCCCCCTCACACCACCCCCTCAAACCACTCCCTCACACCACCCCCTCAAACCACCCCCGCTCCCTCACACCACCTCCTCAAACCACCCCCAGACACCACCCCCTCAAACCACCCCCGCCCCCTCACACCACCCCCTCAAACCACTCCCTCAAACCACCCCCTCACACCACCCCCTCAAACCACCCCCTCAAACCACCCCCGCCCCCTCACACCACCCCCTCGAACCACTCCCTCAAACCACCCCCTCAAACCGCTCCCTCACACCACCCCCGCCCCCTCACACCACCCCCGCCCCCTCACACCAGCCCCTCAAACCACCCCCTCACACCACCCCCGCCCCCTCACACCACCCCCTCAAACGACCCCCTCACACCACCCCCTCAAACCACCCCCTCACACCACCCCCTCAAACCACCCCCGCCCCCTCACACCACCCCCTCAAACCATCCCCTCACACCACCCCCTCAAACCAAACCCTCACACCACCCCCTCAAACCACCCCCGCCCCCTCACACCACCCCCTCAAACCACCCCCTCACACCACCCCCTCAAACCACTCCCTCACACCACCCCCTCAAACCACCCCCTCACACCACCCCCTCAAACCACTCCCTCAAGCCACCCCCTCAAACCACCCCCGCCCCCTCACACCACCCCCTCAAACCACCCCCTCAAACCACTCCCTCACACAACCCCCTCAAACCACCCCCGCCCCCTCACACCACCCACTCAAACCACCCCCACCCCCTCACACCACCCCCTCAAACCACCCCCGCCGCCTCACACCACCCCCTCAAACCACCCCCGCCCCCTCACACCACCCCCTCAAACCACTCCCTCAAACCACCCCCTCACACCACCCCCTCAAACCGCTCCCTCACACCACCCCCTAAAACCACCCCCGCCCCCTCACACCACCCCCTCAAACCACCCCCTCACACCACCCCCTCAAACAACCCCCGCCCCCTCACACCACCCCCTCAAACCACCCCCGCCCCCTCACACCACCCCCTCAAACCACCCCCTCACACCACCCCCTCAAACCACTCCCTCACACCACCCCCTCAAACCACCCCCTCACACCACCCCCTCAAACCACTCCCTCACACCACCCCCTCAAACCACTCCCTCACACCACCCCCTCTCACCACCCCCTCACACCACCCCCTCAAACCACTCCCTCAAACCACCCCCGCCCCCTCACACCACCCCCTTAAACCACCCCCTCAAACCACCCCCACTCCCTCACACCACGCCCTCAAACCACCCCCGCCCCCTCAAACCACCCCCTCAAACCACCCCCTCACACCACCCCCTCAAACCACCCCCGCCCCCTCACACCACCCCCTCAAACCACTCCCTCAAACCACCCCCTCACACCACCCCCTCAAACCACTCCCTCACACCACCCCCTCAAACCACCCCCGCCCCCTCACACCACCCCCTCAAACCACCCCCGCCCCCTCACACCACCCCCTCAAACCACCCCCTCACACCACCCCCTCAAACCACCCCCGCCCCCTCACACCACCCCCTCAAACCACTCCCTCACACCACCCCCTCAAAGCACCCCCGCTCCCTCACACCACCCCCTCAAACCACCCCCTCACACCACCCCCTCAAACCACCCCCGCCCCCTCACACCACCCCCTCAAACCACTCCCTCAAACCACCCCCTCACACCACCCCCTCAAACCACTCCCTCACACCACCCCCTCAAACCACCCCTGCCCCCTCACACCACCCCCTCAAACCACCCCCGCCCCCTCACACCACCCCCTCACACCACCCCCTCAAACCACCCCCGCCCCCTCACACCACCCCCTCAAACCACCCCCGCCCCCTCACACCACCCCCTCAAACCACCCCCTCACACCACCCCCTCAAACCACTCCCTCACACCACCCCCTCAAACCACCCCCGCTCCCTCACACCACCCCCTCAAACCACCCCCTCACACCACCCCGTCAAACCACCCCTTCACACCACCCCCTCAAACCACTCCCTCACACCACCCCCTCAAACCACCCCCTCACATCACCCCCTCAAACCACTCCCTCACACCACCCCCTCAAACCACCCCCTCACACCACCCCCTCAAACCACCCCCGCCCCCTCACACCACCCCCTCAAATCTCACAATTTCCCACGACCTCCCACAAAGTTTTCATGTAATTTCGAATGGATATTTAGAGGGTCATTTCTTATCCAAACCCTACAGTGGTATATATCATTGGAAAGCTCTCGATGAGTACTTTCCAATGATGCAATAATAACTTTGAAATCTTGGATCAATTTTTGACCACACGACGAAAACCACCACAACTCCCCATAACTCACCCCCTGTTCCCCCCAACCCACAAACCCCACAAACCCCACAAACCCCACAAACCCCGCACAACTCCACAACCCTCCACAATCCTCGAAAAACCCTGTAATCTCTCTCAAACTCGTCACAACTCACCTCCCACACCGCTCACTTAATATGAAGGATCAAGAGTTACTACAAAAATTAGGTGAAGGATGCGCTTCTCAGGGACATTCAAATAGGGCGGCACAAAGTGAGGATCTCAGCTTGCATTCAAAAGTGACAGTAAAGGCGTAAGTGGTAAAAGTAAAAGTGATGAAATGAGTGTTGCCGCCAACCATTCATGACGGCCTATTTTTGAGGATCCAATTCAAATCAAGTGGAATATTTGATCTACCCCTCCAATCTTGGCAATCAAGCGGCACGTGATCAATGGACGTGAGGAATCGGCAAGGCTCTCTTGGCCTATTGGAGCCTATAAAAGCAATGGATTTGTGTTGATTTGGATACATTTAGAGATACATTGAGAGATACACACATTTACATACGTGCGTACAGAGGTCCTCTCTTTGCACTTTGTGGCTTCAAGCCTACTGTAGTAAGTCACTCTGTGGTGTGGATACAGAGTGTGGGCTTCCCCAGTGGAGGGCTAATAGCTCTATAGTGTGAAGAGAGTGGCTTGGTTTTGTCATTCTGTGTGATTCAGTGGTATTTTCATGCTCTTTCTCTTAGAGCAAGTCTCCATACTTTGTACTGATCAGTACTAGTCTGCATCTAGTTGTGTTCATTATACGGATTGAATGAGTCTCTTGTATTGAGGTTGTTTAGTTCTGGAATGGCATATTAGCCCAGAGCATCAGCATTTGTAGCAGTTCCTTGGCTTATATTGTAATCATCTGTTCGAACTAAGGAATGGTTTGGGTCTCCCAGTATTGTCATTTGTTCTTAATCTTTTCTCTGAGAAATTACAATTCTGTGCAATCATTGTTATCTGCCTGCTCACAGAAGTGTTAAAGGGTATACTTCCCTAAGGAGAACCTCCCTTGAGTAGGTGACGTACTGGAAGTGCTTATTCTCTGCTCTTGAAAAGGTGGATACCCCAGTACCTCCTCTACAGTTTGGCATGCACGGTGGGACCCTTGCATTTCTGTGAGAGGCCCTGAGGAAATAGGTACATGACCCATACGCGAGCAGATAAGGAGCCTCTTCGTATACGAAGGAGCCTTAACAAGTCAGCTATATCTTCAACTAGTGAACCTACCTCCCCTCTACCCTCTTTGAATTTATCTATTGAATTCGGTGCGACACCACTATCAAAGGAGAAGCATAGTAGAACATTAGACTTCTCCTCGGATACGTCGGAAGAAACACCAGTACAAATGGAGGATCTCTCTCATTTACTCTCTAGATTAAACATCAAATTCCCTACTTTCAAAGGACAAGCTTATGAGGATGCTGACGATCATGTGAGGAGATTCATCTCTTTATGCCGTGGACGAGGTCTGCAGAATAGAGAGGATGCAATGTTGGCACTTTTTCCATCCACATTGGAGGGTCTTGCAGATAAATGGTATAGTCAATATGCAGATGGCCATTTTACTACTTGGGAGGCTTTGGAGGCAGCTTTCTCACAAACATTCAGACCAAGTGATTCTTCGGAAAGAGCTCTAGATCAGCTAGAGAATTTGAAGCTAAGGCCAGGTGAATCTTTTCATGAACTTCACACTAGAACAAAAGCACTTGTTGCACGTCTGCCACATGCTCCAGGTGACTTTTTGGTTAAAAAGTGGATAGAGAAGGCTCTGCCCAGGTCATCTCAGCAGAAGCTTCGTGAGTCTCTTAGATTGGATGCCACTCTCAATGATTTTGTTGCAGCGGCATCACGCATAGAAGAAGCAAGGCAACATTTTGAAGAGGACACACAAAGAAATTATGCTGCAGACCTGGATCCTATTGGGCAACTAAGGAAAGAACTGGAGGCATTGAAAATGCAACAAAATCAACAAGAAGAGAAGGTCTTGCCGCCACTGCGTCGCACTGATGATGAAGTAGCCCAACTTCGCCGTGAGTTAGAAGATTTGAAGACCACTCAAGATATAAGGAGACAAATTTGGTGTACAATCTGTAACAACAATGGACATTCCAATGCTAATTGCCCTATTAAGGTAAGCTGTCAATTTTGTGGAAAGGACGGTCATGAAGCAAGGGATTGCTACTACCTCAAGGGTACACAGCAGAGAGGTAACCCTCAAAATTTGGATTCATATTATGCTAGTACTTCAAATACATCAAATAGAGAGGAGAATCGGCCTGCAAAGCCTAGATATAATAGACCTTTGATGTGCTATCGTTGTGGTGAGTACGGTCACATGCAAAATAGGTGTTCTCTTCCAGAAGATGCACCTCCTTGTCAACATTGTCCAGAGGCCAAGGATCATTATACCAAAGATTGCCCAAGAGGTCGTCCTGCTCCAATTCACATGATTGCAGTCTCTCCACATGAAGAAGGAAAAACCACTCAGACTTATGCTGTTTCATCCTCTGCAATGCCCATGATGACTAGAGCTAGGCAAGCAGGTGCAACCTAGAGAGATGAACAACAAGGATTTCAGGATAAAGAGGAAGAAAAGGAGTCTGGATGGAAGGACCAAGCAGAAATTGAAGGAGCTTATAATAAGATGACTACTTCTCTAAAGGGCCAACCAACAAGCCTGCAAGAAAACACTCAGGAGGTAAACATTGAACAGATCTTGAAAGGTATTCATCACAAGGTTAGTCTATATGAACTTATAAGGATGGATTCAAAAATAAGAAGTGACTTACTGAAGATTATACACTCTGCTCACTTGATCCAATCACCTAGTATAGATGGTTTCATGGTTGATTTTCCCCCTGCACCCTTAGCAGACTACCAAAGCTCAAGATTATCTGTTTGTATAAAGGATGAAACTCTCACAGGTGTGATCATAGATGGAGGCTCTGGTATCAATTTGATGCCAGATTTCACAATGAAGAAACTGAATTTGAACCCCACCAAAATGGCACCATTTACAGTTACACTAGCAGATCAACATCGGGTTGCGCCTCTTGGCATTATTGAAAAGGTACGGATGATAGTACAGGGTTGCCACTTTGTGTTGGATTTTGTTGTTATTGCACTTCCACAGGAGACTTCTTACCCTTTACTCCTGGGGAGACCTTGGCTGAGACAAGCAAAAGCTTTGCAAGATTGGGGGAAAAACAAACTATGGATTTCAACAAGCACCAATAGCCAACTACAATTACATTTGGAAGAGGGATTCAACTCAGGAAAAACCACTGGAGATACTGTGGATACTCAGGTAATGCCCTCTATACCCCAAGAAGATGATACATTGTTAAATTGGATGATGGGAAGTGCAGAGTGTTGCACAGTGGAGATCAATGAAATTGAGGAAGAAGTTGCAGATAAGGTAAATAAAGACCACAAGGTATTGGAGAATGAGCGATTGCAGGAAAATACTAGCTTTGAGGAGGCAACCAATATAAAAGTATCGGAGGGAGAAGGTTATGAATTTAAGAGCAGAGAAGATCTTCCTTTTGCAGATATACCTCAAGGATGGTTGGAAGAACATGTTGCAGAATATAAATTAAAATCCACTCCTGCATATAGTGGATATGATTTCTCAAACAAGACCAGTCCTGAAACATTGGTTCAAGAAGTAAATTTAGGGAATGAAGAGAACCCTCAAGTAGTCCACTTAGCATCCTGGCTGTGGCATTATCCTCCTTTGCTATAGAAGGTAACTTCTTTGCTTTTTACTTACAAAAGTGTCTTCGCATGGTCCTACAAAGATCTAACAGGGATACCAGAAGAGCTTGGGTTACATCGGATACCCTTAGTTGAGGGAGCCGCGCCAGTAAGAAGTAGACCATATCGACTCAATCCAAAATATGCAGAGGCTGTAAAAGCAAAAATTACAAAGCTCGAAGAAGCTGGTATAATTGTTCCAGTAGAACATTCCAGGTGGCTTTCTTCCATGGTTATTGTACCCAAGAAAAATAGTGGAAAAATAAGAGTATGTGTTGATTTTCGTGCTTTGAATAAAGTGACTGTTCAAGATGGATTTCCTCAGCCCTTCACAGAGCAAGTACTTGAGGAAGTAGCTGGTCACACTTTGTATAGTTTCTTGGATGGTTTTAGTGGCTACAATCAGATAGTGATCCATCCTGATGATAGGGACAAAACAGCCTTTGTCACTCCCTGGGGAACTTATGTCTATACTCGCATGGCTTTTGGTTTGAAGAATGCGCCAGCTTCATTTAATAGAACGATGTATCTGATATTGGGCAAATGGTTAACAACCTTTCTACGCATTTTCATGGATGACTTTTCAGTATTTTCAGGTACAGATAGAAGGGCAGCAGTTCAAGATTTCCATGACCATTTGGAAAATCTAAAAGAAATTTTTGAGCAATGTCTCAAAACAGGTTTGAAATTGAATCCTGATAAATGTCACTTTTTGGTCACTAAGGGCACTCTTCTTGGTCACATAATATCTGCTGAAGGCATAACTGTTGACCCTGCAAAGGTTACAGCTATTCTTTCCATGCCAATTCCACAAAGCCCAAAGGAAGTGCAAAGTTTCTTGGGCCATGCAGGGTATCACAGAAGATTCATTAGGATGTATTCGAAAATTGCTAAGCCCTTGTCAAGGCTTACCAGCAAAAAGATCCCTTTCTCATGGAGTGCTGAAGCTGACAAAGCATTTTGTGAACTAAAGTTGAGGCTATGTACTGCTCCCCTTTTAAGTGTTCCTAATTGGTCATTGGAATTTCATGTGCATACAGATGCTAGTCTTCATGCTGTTGGTGCAGTTCTAGCTCAACCATCATCTCACAAAGTGGATAGACCTATCTCTTATGCAAGCAGACTACTCAACCAAGCTGAAAGAAATTATAGTACAACGGAAAGAGAAGGGTTGGCTATCGTATTTGCCCTTCAGAAGTTCCGACATTATCTCCTTGGTGTACATTTCATTGTTATTTCTGATCATCAACCCTTGAAGTATTTGATAAACAAGCCTAGAGTAGCTGGAAGGATTTGGAGATGCTTACTCCTATTTCAAGAATTTAATTTTGATATTCATATTAAGCCAGGAAAAGAGCACTACATGGCAGATCAAGTGTCCAGGACAGCAATGAGCGAAAAGGCAACAGGTATTAATGATGAATTGGTGGATAGCAATCTTTTTCTAGTAGCAATTCGGGCTGGTTGGTATGATGAAATTCTCCATGTTCTTACTACTGGAAAGATCCCAGAACACTTGACACCTGTAGAAAAGAGAAGATTGCTCCTGAAAACCAAAGCATATTCTCTTATAAATGGAAATTTATATAAATACTGTCAGGATGATATATTGAGAAGGTGTGTCTATCCAGAGGAGGTAAATCTTCTGCTAGAGGCTGCACACAGTGAAGGACATCTAAAAGGGGAAGAATTGGCTCATAGAATCATCCACAAAGGTTTATGGTGGCCTCATATTTTCAAGGATGCAATCAAGTTTTCTAAAGAATGCCACATCTGCCAGAGGTGTGCTCCCGCACCAACCAGATTGAATTTCCAACCATTGGTCATATCTACAGGATGGCTCCCATTTGTGTTGAGAGTGATGGATGGATGCACTCAGGAAATCAGTTGGTGCTGCAAAAACCTGCTTCACACCTGCCCTCTTTTCTTTCCAGATATGCTTAGTACACAAGCTTAGCTTCCAAATGACATAAAGAAACCATATATGTACTTTGGAAATGGTTTGGGTAATGATCAAACCAAAACAGATAAGTTGATACTTCAAAAAATCAAGCAAAACCTTCTATTCTTGTAATGATACCTGCTCAGACTTTTACTCAGTGTGTCCAGCACACTTAAAATTGGCACAATTCCTTTTGGGAGTATTAATGTACCTTAGTAAGCTACCAATCACAAGTGGAATCACTTCAATTGATAAACTATGCACTGAGAAATAAGTTTAGCAAAATTATAATCACCCCCGACTTTTCAGGAACTCTGCAGACAAATACCAGTGTGCACCTCGACTTGATTTTCTCCCAAATGGCTGAATGGAATCCTTTGAAATTTTGTATGCTTGTAGTAGACTTTGAGCTGGTTCCAATGAGCTATAGATCTCTTGATTTGGTTCAGTAGATCCAGAGAAATGCTCCTTTGAAGTTGACAGACTTGGAGTAGGTGACTCAGACAAAAACAGAGATGATGAATGTATACTTCTATTGATGTATGTGTTTGTACAATCTCATTAGCTTGCCAAGCAGAGCTAGATGAGGTATTGTGGTGTTGGCTATGGAGTAACCTTCACACACAATGAATTACAAAGAGATTTAGCCTCGGGGAGTGAGCTAGAATGACAGTGTATCCCGCGATTTTTTCACTACATCATTTATAGGAGTTTGATCTTCATTTGAATTTGAAATTCAAACTTAGGCTCCCTTGAATCTCTCCTCTAAAAGTAGGGAGATATTCTCTCAATCTCAACATCCAAATTTCCACGACTTATGAAGTAGGTGGATGACTCTAAGTGGTTACAAACAAATGACAAGTCACTTAGACTTTTACAAGGGGTAAAGAAGTAATAGCATATAAGTATATGTTCACATGAGCCTTGCTTTGAGTGAAGCCTTGATAATCCTTTATCCATGCTAATCTTCCATAAGTCCAAGGGTCCAAGCCAATGTGTGTAGGCTTGGTTTGCACCAACAATTTGAACGATGGGGTCTTGATTTCATAGGACCAATTAATCCAACTAGTCAACCTGGAGGAAAAAAGTATATTTTGATGGCCACATGCTATGCCACTAAATGGATAGAGGCTAAAGCTACTGTGGACTGCACGGCTTTAACAGTGGCTAAATTTGTGTATAAACGTATTTTCTCAAGATTTTGTTGCCCACTGGAAATAACTAGTGATAGGGGCACGCATTTTGTAAATCAATTGCTCCAGTTTATATTTGACAGGTACAAAATCTTCCATAAAAAATCTTGTGCCTACTACCCAAGGGCAAATGGCCAAGCAGAAAGCTCCAATAAGATTTTGATTGGATTGCTTCGCAAATTATCTTTCGATCATCAAAGCTCCTGGCCGCTAGCACTGATCGGTGCAATTTGGGCTTTCAGAACCACGAAGAGGGGAACCACAGGCGAGACTCCATTTCATTTAGTTTATGGGAAAGAGGCATTGGCACCGTTCGAGTTCATTATCAAAAAAAAAATGGGAACCAAAACCATTGGAATTGAACCTCCCATTGAGAGATTAGTGGCATTAGAAGAATACAGAGAAGGAGCAATGCAAAAACTTCAGGTAACACAAGAAGAGCGCAAAAGACTGCATGACAGGTATCTAAGGTCCAATGAAGTACAGGAAGGATCCATGGTTTTAGTGCATCAGGTCCCAGCAATTCCAACCAAACTGGCACCCAAATGGATAGGACCTTACACGGTGGTAAAGGTATTACCTCATGGAGCAGTACATATGGAGGATTTGCAGGGTAAGAGGATACCCCTGGTCAATATTTCCAGGGTGAAGAAGTACCTGAATTAAGGTAAATTGGAAGCATATCATTAACCGTACCTACTGTATTTCATTTGGTGATTGTAGTTATTATGAAAAAAAAAAGTAGTATTGAAAAAAAAAGTAGTTAAAAAAAAAAAATTATTTTTATTTTTCCAGGGTGAAGGATTATCTGAGTCAAGTCAAGAAAGAAGAACTTCCTTCACTATCTTGTTTTCGGCTTCGGGAATTGCACCGGGACGGTGCAAAGACTTGATGTGGGGGTCTGTATCGCGGCATTTCCCTCTCTCTCTCTTCCCCCGCCACCCACTCCCGCTGCCCACCCCCGCCCTCTCCTCCCCACCACCCACTCCCGCTGCCCACCCCCTCAAACCACCCCCGCCCCCTCACACCACCCCCTCAAACCACCCCCTCACACCACCCCCTCAAACCACTCCCTCACACCACCCCTTCAAACCACCCCCGCCCCCTCACACCACCCCCTCAAACCACCCCCTCAAACCACTCCCTCACACCACCCCCTCAAACCGCCCCCTCACACCACCCCCTCAAACCACTCCCTCACACCACCCCCGCCCCCTCACACCACCCCCTCAAACCACCCCCTCACACCACCCCCTCAAACCGCTCCCTCACACCACCCCCTCAAACCACCCCCGCCCCCTCACACCACCCCCTCAAACCACCCCCGCCCCCTCACACCACCCCCTCACACCACCCCCTCAAACCACTCCCTCAAACCACCCCCTCACACTACCCCCTCAAACCACTCCCTCACACCACCCCCTCAAACCACCCCCGCCCCCTCACACCACCCCCTCAAACCACCCCCGCCCCCTCACACCACCCCCTCAAACCACCCCCTCAAACCACCCCCGCCCCCTCACACCACCCCCTCAAACCACCCCCGCCCCCTCACACCACCCCCTCAAACCACCCCCTCACACCACCCCCTCAAACCACTCCCTCACACCACCCCCTCAAACCACCCCCGCTCCCTCACACCACCCCCTCAAACCACCCCCGCCCCCTCACACCAGCCCCTCAAACCACTCCCTCAAACCACCCCCTCACACCACCCCCTCAAACCACTCCCTGACACCACCCCCTCAAACCACCCCCGCCCCCTCACACCACCCCCTCAAACCACCCCCGCCCCCTCACACCACCCCCTCAAACCACCCCCGCCCCCTCACACCACCCCCTCAAACCATCCCCTCACACCACCCCCTCAAACCACCCCCGCCCCCTCACACCACCCCCTCAAACCATCCCCTCACACCACCCCCTCAAACCACCCCCTCACACCACCCCCTCAAACCACCCCCGCCCCCTCACACCACCCCCTCAAACCACTCCCTCAAACCACCCCCTCACACCGCCCCCTCAAACCGCTCCCTCACACCACCCCCTCAAACCACCCCCGCCCCCTCACACCACCCCCTCAAACCACCCCCGCCCCCTCACACCACCCCCTCAAACCACCCCCTCACACTGTCATGGAGTACCCCTAAGGGAGGTGTGAACCACCTCTAAGTTAATTATTAGGTGGGCTCACACATGAGGGCCATGTGGCACCCATGTGTGAAGCCATGTGGGGGGATGACTCACAATTATGAAGAGAGAGAAAGGGTAACTAATGATGGACTACGCGGTTGGGCGGACATTCGAAGTATCTCCGTGCGCACTCATTTCTGAGAAGACGACCTCGATAGTCGTGCAGGAACTAGCCAAAACTGGGGAGCTCATCGGAGCTCATTTAACATTGGTATCGGAGCAGGACAGCGCCAGCAGACGCAGGATAGCGCCAGCAGACGCCGCATGCGCGACGGACGGCCCACAGGCACACCAAACGAGGTGCCCAAGCTAGACGACCGGCAATTCACCGCCGTGCGCAGAGAGGAGAGCCCGCAGGCGTCCGCCAGCTCACGGGGGGGGGCCTTGCTCCTCCTTCCCCACTCTTGGATGGCCAAAGCTCTTTAGAGCTTTCTACTTATACCTCCTAAAAGCCTGCAACCCACGCATATATGGGATAAAGCTCTCTGTCGACAGGTATCTCCATTTTTTTTTTCGAAGAAACAGAGGTTCCCAGTTGTAGAAAAAAAATTCGAGTTTTTTAATAAACTTTGGAGCATGAAGATGATGGCTTGGATCAAGATATTGGTTAAATGAGGATGCACATATGTATTATGGGCTGTGGTTATGGGGTATGGGTTGTGGGTAATTCCAAAAAAGCTTTGATTCCTCAATTTTGAGCTTCCCAAACTCATCTATTCATGAAGATGAAGCTTTTCACCTCCCACCGGTGACATACCTCACTTCTCCGGACCATATCTTCTTCATACCGTATCGGATTTCGCAAATCTTGGTCACGTTTCGAAGCTACGTTTCCAAGCTTCGCTCAGAGACCATCGGTGTTGGATTTGGACGAGAGTTGCCACATCAAAATCTCTCTGCAGCGCTTCAGCAGGAACTAGGCGGCCACTCCCGGGCCTAGTTTTTTATCATCCGGACTCCAAATCCAATTTTTTCACTTGGGATAGTCTCAAATTCTTGAAGTGCAGGTGCTGGGCAACAATTTGTGGACTGGCGAGGATTGGAAAATCTCTGAAATTGTTCAGTTACACTCAGTTTGCCCGTTTGAGGCTTTTCCTACGCACTTTTGGTGTTATTTTGGATGGTTTATGGTGTCTAGAACCTCCCCGGACCAAGCGGACATTTCCAATTTTCTTTTGGGACTGGCGAGGAATCAAAATCAACGGCTTGAAGCATCAAGGACCACTTGGATTTCGCTTCCGCAACTCTACTTTGTATCAGGGAAGTGCTCTTGTGTTATATTTCTCTTCTTCTTGCATATATAAACTTTACTTCCATTCATTTTCATACTCTCTAGTTAGCAAACGGGGGAAGGGTACTTAAACATGGAAATTAAAGGCAAACAAGTAGTTGAGACCATTTCTCCACCTAGAGAGCAACTAGAGGATCCGGATGCTAGGATGGAAGAAGTAGACTTAGGACAAGAAATAGAAGAGAATGTAGAAGAAAAAGAGCCTTCACAGCAAGAGTATACTTATGAAGAGCTTATAGATGAATTTGTCACTCGTGAACAATTCATTGATTTGAAAGAGCAAACCCTTTAGAGAAAGATTTGGGTAGCATCACATCTCTTATACAGCAACTTAAGTCTCAAATGATCTCCCTTGAGACTAGTGTCACCTCTTTCCTAGCTAGGAAGGAAAGAGAGACTCCTACCATTCCTCTAGAGATTACTAGGAAAGAGACTTCTCTTCCTAGTAAACATAAAGGAGAGAGCTCTAGGGAAGCTCCCCTCCTGAAAGACTTAAAGCCACCTACCTTCACGGGGGATGACCGAGACAGGAATAAGGATGCAATCTACACTTTTTTACAAAAGTGGCATGATTTGCATCAATTGAAGGGCACCCCACCTGAGTATCGTGTACTAGAGGCGAGTCTCTCCCTCGGCCCGCGTGCTTATAAGTGGTGGATGAGTCTTAAGGAGGCGAACTCTATCCCTAGTGACTGGACTCAGTTTGAGACTCTTTTCCTAAAAGAGTTTCTTCCTGAAAATGAAGAGGAGAGGAATTGGGATGAGTGGGATAGGATTACTCAAAGAGGCAGGCCTCTTTCAGTCTATCTATCCCACTATAGAGAGATCACTTTGAAGCTTAAGGATCTAGATGATTTTCAGAAGACCAGAGGGTTTGTTAGGGGCTTGGATAAAGCCATAAAGAGGGAAGTCAGGAGGAATGCGCCTAAGACGTTTGAGGAGGCGATCAAATATGCACAGATATATGAGGACCATAACCGTCCTCAGTATACTCCTATGGAGACGGATCAGCCCCTTAAACCTCTTAGCACCACTAAATTTAAGAAAAAGTTGCCTTTTGGGAAAAACAAGGTTTTTATTAAAAAACAAAGATCACAAGGGCCTAAACTATCCACAGACCAGTTTGAAAAGGCCAAAAGAGAGAACCTGTGTTTTAGGTGCCTATCCCCTAGCCATTCGCAGTGGAACTGTCCACTCAAGAAGGGGGAAGAAAAGAAGAAAGGACCAGAGTCTAGTACGGCTCCTGAAAGGGGCAAAAAGGCGGTCCACCTAGTGCAGACCCTTCCCATTCATGGCAGCTCTAGCTACAAAGGAGTGGAGGTGATGCACGAGGATATAGAGCACACGTGTTGTTTGACTCAGTCATTGTGGTCACCGCAGTTTGGACCACATGACTTGGTCAAGCTACATGGTAGTGTATACGGGACCAGATTGGAAGATCTATTTGATCAGTTACATCAAGCTAGGTATTTTTACCAAGCTTGACCTTAGATCAGGATATCATCAGATCAGAATTAGGGCAGAGGATGTCCCTAAGACTGCATTTAGGACTAGATATGGGCATTATGAGTTTTTGGTGATGCCTTTTGGTCTCACCAATGCTCCTGCCACTTTCATGAAACTCATGAATAGTGTTTTACGGCCTTATCTAGGACACTTTGTAGCAGACTTTTTAGATGACATTCTGATCTATAGTGCATCAGAACAGGAACACTTGGAACACTTGAGAAAAGTATTTCAAGTGTTAAGGGAAAATTCGCTCTTTGCTAAGGAGTCAAAGTGTGAATTTTTCAAGAAAGAGGTTAAATACCTTGGGCATATAGTCTCCCAAGATGGAATCCAGATGGATCCTGAAAAAGTAAGGGCTATTATGGAATGGCCACATCCATGGAACCTGGAGGAGCTGCAGATCTTCCTAGGTTTATCAGGTTTCTATCGAAGATTCATTAAGAACTATGCCAAAATTGCTGTCCCGATGACGGAACAGCTTAAAGGGAAAGGGAAAGCCTTTCATTGGGGAGACGAACAGAAGCAAAGTATGGAAAAGTTGAAGGTAGCAATTGCTACAGCTCCACTTTTACATATAGCAGATCCCAATAAACCATTTGTGGTTGAGACTGACGTGAGTGATTTTGCTATAGGAGCGGTTTTAGTACAGGATGGTCGACCAGTAGCTTTTGAGAGCAAGAAACTAGAACCGGCTCAAAAGAATTACTCCGTCTATGAGAAGGAGTTGTATGCAATAGTCCATGCTTTGAAGAAGTGGCGTCATTATTTATATGGTGCCAAAGTTACGATAGTGTTTGATCAAGAGAGCATTAAGTGGCTCTCTAATCAAACAGACCTTAAAGGTCGTAAGGCCCGATGGGCAGAGACCCTTCAAGAGTTTGATTATGAGCTTAGGTATAGGAAGGGAAAGTTTAATGTGGTGGCTGATTCACTTAGCCGCATGCCTATGCTCAATGGACTGAGTTTTACTCAGATCACTAGTGAGCTACTTGAGTCTATTAGAGGGAAATGTAGGCTTGATCCTGCATATTCCGAAATTTGGGAAGCCATAGAAAATGGGGATCGTGATATACGGGTTTCCAGTGAGGATGGAGTATCGACGGGTACTCAAGAAAGATTCAAGTGGAAGAATTACAGTATCCAAGATGGATATCTGTTATATAAAGGTAAGGTGTGTGTCCCTAGAGATACTGAGATGAGACGGCATATTTTGTATGAGTGTCATGACACACCTAGTGCGGGACACCCAGGAGTTAACAAGACTTATGATCTTGTTAAGAGGCAGTTTTATTGGCCTGGACTTCATAAGGACGTCCTAGAGTATGTGCTTAAGTGCAATAAATGCCAGGTCAACAAAGTTGAGAGGTTGAGGATTGGAGGACTACTCCACCCATTGGATATTCCTAATGGGAAGTGGGAGAGTATCTCCATGGACTTTATAGTCGGATTACGTAAGACGCAGAGAGGGCACGACTCGGTCTGGGTAATTGTGGATAGGTTAACCAAAATGGCTAGGTTTATTCCGACACGTACTACAGTGAAGACACCTGAGTTGGCTAGACTCTTTGTAGAGAACCTATACCGGTTATATGGTCTTCCTTTAGACATAGTTTCTGATCGAGATAGGAAGTTTACTAGCCACTTTTGGAGAGCGGTCTTCAAAAGGTTGGATACAAAGCTTAGCATGAGTACGGCCGAGCATCCACAGTCGGATGGGCAAACAGAAAGGGTTAACCAAATCCTAGAGGATATGCTTCGAGCATATGTGAATGAAAGGCAAACTAATTGGGAAGAGTACTTACCTATAGTAGAGTTTGCATATAATAGTGCCAAGCACTCTTCCACTGGGCATAGCCCATTTATGCTTAAAAATGGGTTTCAACCAAGGGCTCCTTATGCAGTAGGCTTGCAAAATGAAAAAGTTCAAGCTGCAAAGGACTTCTTGGAAGAAATGAATGATATGCTTAGACTTGCTAAGGACAGCATTAGGAAAGCTCAGGATAGGGCTAGAGCCTGTGCTGACCCTCAAAGAAGAGATATCAACTTTGAGGTAGGAGAGCAAGTCTATCTTAGAGTTCCATCTAGGTCTGAAACCATGAAGACGGGACCTTCTCCAAAATTATCTCCTAGGTATTGTGGACCTTTCCAAATACTTAAAAGAATAGGAAAGATGGCTTACCAGCTCCAACTTCCAGAGAATAGTCAAATCCATCCAGTTTTTCATGTTAGTCGGCTTAAGAAAAGGCTGGGTGAATCTGACAACCTCATTCCAGATAGTGAGGTAGTAGAGCCTATTTCTGTTCAATCTATTCCACATGAGCCAGAGAGCATACTACGCACTCGAGAGAAAAGGACGAGGAGTCACTTGTATAAAGAGTGTCTAGTAAAGTGGAAAGATAGTTCAAAAGATAGTGCCACATGGGAGCGGGTTAGCACCATACAGAGACGGTTTCCCAGTTTCAGTTTACCTTCCCAAGAGTTTTCTTAAGGGGAAGGATATGGCGAAACAACACGGAGACAGGACCATGTATTTCTATACATGGGGATATAGTGGGAGTAGTGTTATTATTAGTTCTCTCTTTCTATTACACCTTCCAATACCATTTTTGAGGACAAAAATGGAGTTAAGGGGAAGGAAATGTCATGGAGTACCCCTAAGGGAGGTGTGAACCACCTCTAAGTTAATTATTAGGTGGGCTCACACATGAGGGCCATGTGGCACCCATGTGTGAAGCCATGTGGGGGGATGACTCAAAATTATGAAGAGAGAGAAAGGGTAACTAATGATGGACTACGCGGTTGGGCGGACATTCGAAGTATCTCCGTGCGCACTCATTTCTGAGAAGACGACCTCGATAGTCGTGCAGGAACTAGCCAAAACTGGGGAGCTCATCGGAGCTCATTTAACACACACCACCCCCTCAAACCACCCCCGCCCCCTCACACCACCCCCTCAAACCACCCCCTCACACCACCCCCTCAAACCACTCCCTCACACCACCCCCTCAAACCACCCCCGCCCCCTCACACCACCCCCTCAAACCACCCCCTCACACCACCCCCTCAAACCACTCCCTCACACCACCCCCTCAAACCACCCCCGCCCCCTCACACCACCCCCTCAAACCACCCCCTCAAACCACTCCCTCACACCACCCCCTCAAACCACCCCCGCCCCCTCACACCACCCCCTCAAACAACCCCCACCCCCTCACACCACCCCCTCAAACCACCCCCTCACACCACCCCCTCAAACCACCCCCTCACACCACCCCCTCAAACCACCCCCGCCCCCTCACACCACCCCCTCAAACCACTCCCTCAAACCACCCCCTCACACCACCCCCTCAAACCGCTCCCTCACACCACCCCCTCAAACCACCACCGCCCCCTCACACCACCCCCTCAAACCACCCCCGCCCCCTCACACCACCCCCTCAAACCACCCCCTCACACCACCCCCTCAAACCACCCCCGCCCCCTCACACCACCCCCTCAAACCACCCCCTCACACCACCCCCTCAAACCACCCCCTCACACCACCCCCTCACACCACCCCCTCAAACCACCCCCGCCCCTCACACCACCCCCTCAAACCACCCCCTCACACCACCCCCTCAAACCACTCCCTCACACCACCCCCTCAAACCACCCCCTCACACCACCCCCTCAAACCACTCCCTCACACCACCCCCTCAAACCACTCCCTCACACCACCCCCTCACACCACCCCCTCACACCACCCCCTCAAACCACTCCCTCACACCACCCCCTCAAACCACCCCCGCCCCCTCACACCACCCCCTCAAACCACCCCCTCACACCACCCCCTCAAACCACCCCCACTCCCTCACACCACCCCCTCAAACCACCCCCGCCCCCTCACACCACCCCCTCAAACCACCCCCTCACACCACCCCCTCAAACCACCCCCTCACACCACCCCCTCAAACCACCCCCGCCCCCTCACACCACCCCCTCAAACCACTCCCTCAAACCACCCCCTCACACCACCCCCTCAAACCACTCCCTCACACCACCCCCTCAAACCACCCCCGCCCCCTCACACCACCCCCTCAAACCACCCCCGCCCCCTCACACCACCCCCTCAAACCACCCCCGCCCCCTCACACCACCCCCTCAAACCACCCCCGCCCCCTCACACCACCCCCTCAAACCACCCCCGCCCCCTCACACCACCCCCTCAAACCACCCCCTCACACCACCCCCTCAAACCACTCCCTCACACCACCCCCTCAAACCACCCCCGCTCCCTCACACCACCCCCTCAAACCACCCCCGCCCCCTCACACCACCCCCTCAAACCACTCCCTCAAACCACCCCCTCACACCACCCCCTCAAACCACTCCCTGACACCACCCCCTCAAACCACCCCCGCCCCCTCACACCACCCCCTCAAACCACCCCCGCCCCCTCACACCACCCCCTCAAACCACCCCCTCACACCACCCCCTCAAACCACCCCCGCCCCCTCACACCACCCCCTCAAACCACCCCCTCACACCACCCCCTCAAACCACCCCCGCCCCCTCACACCACCCCCTCAAACCACCCCCTCACACCACCCCCTCAAACCACTCCCTCACACCACCCCCTCAAACCACCCCCGCTCCCTCACACCACCCCCTCAAACCACCCCCGCTCCCTCACACCACCCCCTCAAACCACCCCCTCACACCACCCCCTCAAACCAGCCCCTCACACCACCCCCTCAAACCACTCCCTCACACCACCCCCTCAAACCACCCCCTCACACCACCCCCTCAAACCACTCCCTCACACCACCCCCTCAAACCACCCCCTCACACCACCCCCTCAAACCACCCCCGCCCCCTCACACCACCCCCTCAAATCTCACAATTTCCCACGACCTCCCACAAAGTTTTCATGTAATTTTGAATGGATATTTAGAGGGTCATTTCTTATCCAAACCCTACAGTGTTATATATCGTTGGAAAGCTCTCGATGAGTACTTTTCAGTGGTGCAATAATAACTTTGAAATCTTGGATCAATTTTTGACCACTCCCCAAAAACCACCACAACTCCCCATAACTCATGCCCTATTCCCCCCAACCCACAAACCCCACAAACCCCACAAACCCCACACAACTCCACAACCCTCCAGAATCCTCCAAAAACCCTGTAATCTCTCTCAAACTCGTCACAACTCACCTCCCACACCGCTCACTTAATATGAAGGATCAAGAGTTACTACAAAAATTAGGTGAAGGATGCGCTTCTCAGGGACATTCAAATAGGGCGGCACAAAGTGAGGATCTCAGCTTGCATTCAAAAGTGACAGTAAAGGCGTAAGTGGTAAAAGTAAAAGTGATGAAATGAGTGTTGCTGCCAACCATTCATGACGGCCTATTTTTGAGGATCCAATTCAAATCAAGTGGAATATTTGATCTACCCCTCCAATCTTGGCAATCAAGCGGCACGTGATCAATGGACGTGAGGAATTGGCAAGGCTCTCTTGGCCTATTGGAGCCTATAAAAGCAATGGATTTGTGTTGATTTGGATACATTCAGAGATACATTGAGAGATACACACATTTACATACGTGCGTACAGAGGTCCTCTCTTTGCACTTTGTGGCTTCAAGCCTACTGTAGTAAGTCACTCTGTGGTGTGGATACAGAGTGTGGGCTTCCCCAGAAGGCTCTGCCCAGGTCATATGAGCAGAAGCTTCGTGAGTCTCTTAGATTGGATGCCACTCTCAATGATTTTGCCGCCACTGCGTCGCACTGATGATGAAGTAGCCCAACTTCGCCGTGAGTTAGAAGATTTGAAGACCACTCAAGATATAAGGAGACAAATTTGGTGTACAATCTGTAACAACAATGGACATTCCAATGCTAATTGCCCTATTAAGGTAAGCTGTCAATTTTGTGGAAAGGACGGTCATGAAGCAAGGGATTGCTACTACCTCAAGGGTACACAGCAGAGAGGTAACCCTCAAAATTTGGATTCATATTATGCTAGTACTTCAAATACATCAAATAGAGAGGAGAATCGGCCTGCAAAGCCTAGATATAATAGACCTTTGATGTGCTATCGTTGTGGTGAGTACGGTCACATGCAAAATAGGTGTTCTCTTCCAGAAGATGCACCTCCTTGTCAACATTGTCCAGAGGCCAAGGATCATTATACCAAAGATTGCCCAAGAGGTCGTCCTGCTCCAATTCACATGATTGCAGTCTCTCCACATGAAGAAGGAAAAACCACTCAGACTTATGCTGTTTCATCCTCTGCAAAGCCCATGATGACTAGAGCTAGGCAAGCAGGTGCAACCTAGAGAGATGAACAACAAGGATTTCAGGATAAAGAGGAAGAAAAGGAGTCTGGATGGAAGGACCAAGCAGAAATTGAAGGAGCTTATAATAAGATGACTACTTCTCTAAAGGGCCAACCAACAAGCCTGCAAGAAAACACTCAGGAGGTAAACATTGAACAGATCTTGAAAGGTATTCATCACAAGGTTAGTCTATATGAACTTATAAGGATGGATTCAAAAATAAGAAGTGACTTACTGAAGATTATACACTCTGCTCACTTGATCCAATCACCTAGTATAGATGGTTTCATGGTTGATTTTCCCCCTGCACCCTTAGCAGACTACCAAAGCTCAAGATTATCTGTTTGTATAAAGGATGAAACTCTCACAGGTGTGATCATAGATGGAGGCTCTGGTATCAATTTGATGCCAGATTTCACAATGAAGAAACTGAATTTGAACCCCACCAAAATGGCACCATTTACAGTTACACTAGCAGATCAACATCGGGTTGCGCCTCTTGGCATTATTGAAAAGGTACGGATGATAGTACAGGGTTGCCACTTTGTGTTGGATTTTGTTGTTATTGCACTTCCACAGGAGACTTCTTACCCTTTACTCCTGGGGAGACCTTGGCTGAGACAAGCAAAAGCTTTGCAAGATTGGGGGAAAAACAAACTATGGATTTCAACAAGCACCAATAGCCAACTACAATTACATTTGGAAGAGGGATTCAACTCAGGAAAAACCACTGGAGATACTGTGGATACTCAGGTAATGCCCTCTATACCCCAAGAAGATGATACATTGTTAAATTGGATGATGGGAAGTGCAGAGTGTTGCACAGTGGAGATCAATGAAATTGAGGAAGAAGTTGCAGATAAGGTAAATAAAGACCACAAGGTATTGGAGAATGAGCGATTGCAGGAAAATACTAGCTTTGAGGAGGCAACCAATATAAAAGTATCGGAGGGAGAAGGTTATGAATTTAAGAGCAGAGAAGATCTTCCTTTTGCAGATATACCTCAAGGATGGTTGGAAGAACATGTTGCAGAATATAAATTAAAATCCACTCCTGCATATAGTGGATATGATTTCTCAAACAAGACCAGTCCTGAAACATTGGTTCAAGAAGTAAATTTAGGGAATGAAGAGAACCCTCAAGTAGTCCACTTAGCATCCTGGCTGTGGCATTATCCTCCTTTGCTATAGAAGGTAACTTCTTTGCTTTTTACTTACAAAAGTGTCTTCGCATGGTCCTACAAAGATCTAACAGGGATACCAGAAGAGCTTGGGTTACATCGGATACCCTTAGTTGAGGGAGCCGCGCCAGTAAGAAGTAGACCATATCGACTCAATCCAAAATATGCAGAGGCTGTAAAAGCAGAAATTACAAAGCTCGAAGAAGCTAGTATAATTGTTCCAGTAGAACATTCCAGGTGGCTTTCTTCCATGGTTATTGTACCCAAGAAAAATAGTGGAAAAATAAGAGTATGTGTTGATTTTCGTGCTTTGAATAAAGTGACTGTTCAAGATGGATTTCCTCAGCCCTTCACAGAGCAAGTACTTGAGGAAGTAGCTGGTCACACTTTGTATAGTTTCTTGGATGGTTTTAGTGGCTACAATCAGATAGTGATCCATCCTGATGATAGGGACAAAACAGCCTTTGTCACTCCCTGGGGAACTTATGTCTATACTCGCATGGCTTTTGGTTTGAAGAATGCGCCAGCTTCATTTAATAGAACGATGTATCTGATATTGGGCAAATGGTTAACAACCTTTCTACGCATTTTCATGGATGACTTTTCAGTATTTTCAGGTACAGATAGAAGGGCAGCAGTTCAAGATTTCCATGACCATTTGGAAAATCTAAAAGAAATTTTTGAGCAATGTCTCAAAACAGGTTTGAAATTGAATCCTGATAAATGTCACTTTTTGGTCACTAAGGGCACTCTTCTTGGTCACATAATATCTGCTGAAGGCATAACTGTTGACCCTGCAAAGGTTACATCTATTCTTTCCATGCCAATTCCACAAAGCCCAAAGGAAGTGCAAAGTTTCTTGGGCCATGCAGGGTATCACAGAAGATTCATTAGGATGTATTCGAAAATTGCTAAGCCCTTGTCAAGGCTTACCAGCAAAAAGATCCCTTTCTCATGGAGTGCTGAAGCTGACAAAGCATTTTGTGAACTAAAGTTGAGGCTATGTACTGCTCCCCTTTTAAGTGTTCCTAATTGGTCATTGGAATTTCATGTGCATACAGATGCTAGTCTTCATGCTGTTGGTGCAGTTCTAGCTCAACCATCATCTCACAAAGTGGATAGACCTATCTCTTATGCAAGCAGACTACTCAACCAAGCTGAAAGAAATTACAGTACAACGGAAAGAGAAGGGTTGGCTATCGTATTTGCCCTTCAGAAGTTCCGACATTATCTCCTTGGTGTACATTTCATTGTTATTTCTTATCATCAGCCCTTGAAGTATTTGATAAACAAGCCTAGAGTAGCTGGAAGGATTTGGAGATGCTTACTCCTATTTCAAGAATTTAATTTTGATATTCATATTAAGCCAGGAAAAGAGCACTACATGGCAGATCAAGTGTCCAGGACGACAATGAGGGAAAAGGCAACATGTATTAATGATGAATTGGTGGATAGCAATCTTTTTCTAGTAGCAATTCGGGCTGGTTGGTATGATGAAATTCTCCATGTTCTTACTACTGGAAAGATCCCAGAACACTTGACACCTGTAGAAAAGAGAAGATTGCTCCTGAAAACCAAAGCATATTCTCTTATAAATGGAAATTTATATAAATACTGTCAGGATGATATATTGAGAAGGTGTGTCTATCCAGAGGAGGTAAATCTTCTGCTAGAGGCTTCACACAGTGAAGGACATCTAAAAGGGGAAGAATTGGCTCATAGAATCATCCACAAAGGTTTATGGTGGCCTCATATTTTCAAGGATGCAATCAAGTTTTCTAAAGAATGCCACATCTGCCAGAGGTGTGCTCCCGCGCCAACCAGATTGAATTTCCAACCATTGGTCATATCTACAGGATGGCTCCCATTTGAACGATGGGGTCTTGATTTCATAGGACCAATTAGTCCAACTGGTCAACCTGGAGGAAAAAAGTATATTTTGATGGCCACATGCTATGCCACTAAATGGATAGAGGCTAAAGCTACTGTGGACTGCACGGCTTTAACAGTGGCTAAATTTGTGTATAAACGTATTTTCTCAAGATTTGGTTGCCCACTGGAAATAACTAGTGATAGGGGCACACATTTTGTAAATCAATTGCTCCAGTTTATATTTGACAGGTACAAAATCTTCCATAAAAAATCTTGTGCCTACTACCCAAGGGCAAATGGCCAAGCAGAAAGCTCCAATAAGATTTTGATTGGATTGCTTCGCAAATTATCTTTCGATCATCAAAGCTCCTGGCCGCTAGCACTGATCGGTGCAATTTGGGCTTTCAAAACCACGAAGAGGGGAACCACAGGCGAGACTCCATTTCATTTAGTTTATGGGAAAGAGGCATTGGCACCGTTCGAGTTCATTATCAGAAAAAAAAAGGGAACCAAAACCATTGGAATTGAACCTCCCATTGAGAGATTAGTGGCATTAGAAGAATACAGAGAAGGAGCAATGCAAAAACTTCAGGTAACACAAGAAGAGCGCAAAAGACTGCATGACAGGTATCTGAGGTCCAATGAAGTACAGGAAGGATCCATGGTTTTAGTGCATCAGGTCTCAGCAATTCCAACCAAACTGGCACCCAAATGGATAGGACCTTACACGGTGGTAAAGGTATTACCTCATGGAGCAGTACATCTGGAGGATTTGCAGGGTAAGAGGATACCCCTGGTCAATATTTCCAGGGTGAAGAAGTACCTGAATTAAGGTAAATTGGAAGCATATCATTCACCGTACCTACTGTATTTCATTTGGTGATTGTGGTTATTATGAAAAAAAAAAAGTAGTATTGAAAAAAAAAAGTAGTTTAAAAAAAAAAAATTATTTTTATTTTTCCAGGGTGAAGGATTATCTGAGTCAAGTCAAGAAAGAAGAACTTCCTTCACTATCTTGTTTTTGGCTTCGGGAATTGCACCGGGACGGTGCAAAGACTTGATGTGGGGGTCTGTATCGCGGCATTTCCCTCTCTCTCTCTTCCCCCGCCACCCACTCCCGCTGCCCACCCCCGACCTCTCCTCCCCACCACCCACTCCCGCTGCCCACCCCCTCAAAGCACCCCCGCCCCCTCACACCACCCCCTCAAACCACCCCCTCACACCACCCCCTCAAACCACTCCCTCACACCACCCCTTCAAACCACCCCCGCCCCCTCACACCACCCCCTCAAACCACCCCCTCACACCACCCCCTCAAACCACTCCCTCACACCACCCCCTCAAACCACCCCCTCACACCACCCCCTCAAACCACTCCCTCACACCACCCCCGCCCCCTCACACCACCCCCTCAAACCACCCCCTCACACCACCCCCTCAAACCACTCCCTCACACCACCCCCTCAAACCACCCCCTCACACCACCCCCTCAAACCACTCCCTCACACCACCCCCTCAAACCACCCCCGCCCCCTCACACCACCCCCTCAAACCACCCCCTCAAACCACTCCCTCACACCAGCCCCTCAAACCACCCCCGCCCCCTCACACCACCCCCTCAAACCACCCCCGCCCCTCACACCACCCCCTCAAACCACCCCCTCACACCACCCCCTCAAACCACCCCCGCCCCCTCACACCACCCCCTCAAACCACCCCCGCCCCCTCACACCACCCCCTCAAACCACCCCCTCACACCACCCCCTCAAACCACCCCCTCACACCACCCCCTCAAACCACCCCCGCCCCCTCACACCACCCCCTCAAACCACTCCCTCAAACCACCCCCTAACACCACCCCCTCAAACCGCTCCCTCACACCACCCCCTCAAACCACCCCCGCCCCCTCACACCACCCCCTCAAACCACCCCCGCCCCCTCACACCACCCCCTCAAACCACCCCCTCACACCACCCCCTCAAACCACTCCCTCACACCACCCCCTCAAACCACCCCCGCCCCCTCACACCACCCCCTCAAACCACCCCCGCCCCCTCACACCACCCCCTCAAACCACCCCCTCAAACTACCCCCGCCCCCTCACACCACCCCCTCAAACCATCCCCTCACACCACCCCCTCAAACCACCCCCTCACACCACCCCCTCAAACCACCCCCGCCCCCTCACACCACCCCCTCAAACCACTCCCTCAAACCACCCCCTCACACCTCCCCTTCAAACCGCTCCCTCACACCACCCCCTCAAACCACCCCCGCCCCCTCACACCACCCCCTCAAACCACCCCCTCACACCACCCCCTCAAACCACCCCCGCCCCCTCACACCACCCCCTCAAACCACCCCCTCACACCACCCCCTCAAACCAGCCCCTCACACCACCCCCTCAAACCACCCCCGCCCCCTCACACCACCCCCTCAAACCACCCCCTCACACCACCCCCTCAAACCACTCCCTCACACCACCCCCTCAAACCACCCCCTCACACCACCCCCTCAAACCACTCCCTCACACCACCCCCTCAAACCACCCCCGCCCCCTCACACCACCCCCTCAAACCACCCCCTCAAACCACTCCCTCACACCACCCCCTCAAACCACCCCCGCCCCCTCACACCACCCCCTCAAACCACCCCCACCCCCTCACACCACCCCCTCAAACCACCCCCTCACACCACCCCCTCAAACCACCCCCTCACACCACCCCCTCAAACCACCCCCGCCCCCTCACACCACCCCCTCAAAGCACTCCCTCAAACCACCCCCTCACACCACCCCCTCAAACCGCTCCCTCACACCACCCCCTCAAACCACCCCCGCCCCCTCACACCACCCCCTCAAACCACCCCCGCCCCCTCACACCACCCCCTCAAACCACCCCCTCACACCACCCCCTCAAACCACCCCCGCCCCCTCACACCACCCCCTCAAACCACCCCCTCACACCACCCCCTCAAACCACTCCCTCACACCACCCCCTCACACCACCCCCTCAAGCCACCCCCGCCCCCTCACACCACCCCCTCAAACCACCCCCTCACACCACCCCCTCAAACCACTCCCTCACACCACCCCCTCAAACCACCCCCTCACACCACCCCCTCAAACCACTCCCTCACACCACCCCCTCAAACCACTCCCTCACACCACCCCCTCACACCACCCCCTCACACCACCCCCTCAAACCACTCCCTCACACCACCCCCTCAAACCACCCCCGCCCCCTCACACCACCCCCTCAAACCACCCCCTCACACCACCCCCTCAAACCACCCCCACTCCCTCACACCACCCCCTCAAACCACCCCCGCCCCCTCACACCACCGCCTCAAACCACCCCCGCACACCACCCCCTCAAACCACCCCCTCACACCACCCCCTCAAACCACCCCCTCACACCACCCCCTCAAACCACCCCCGCCCCCTCACACCACCCCCTCAAACCACTCCCTCAAACCACCCCCTCACACCACCCCCTCAAACCACTCCCTCACACCACCCCCGCCCCCTCACACCACCCCCGCCCCCTCACACCACCCCCTCAAACCACCCCCTCAAACCACCCCCTCAAACCACCCCCGCCCCCTCAAACCACCCCCTCAAACCACCCCCGCCCCCTCACACCACCCCCTCAAACCACCCCCTCACACCACCCCCTCAAACCACTCCCTCACACCACCCCCTCAAACCACCCCCGCTCCCTCACACCACCCCCTCAAACCACCCCCTCAAACCACCCCCGCCCCCTCACACCACCCCCTCAAACCACTCCCTCAAACCACCCCCTCACACCACCCCCTCAAACCACTCCCTGACACCACCCCCTCAAACCACCCCCGCCCCCTCACACCACCCCCTCAAACCACCCCCGCCCCCTCACACCACCCCCTCAAACCACCCCCTCACACCACCCCCTCAAACCACCCCCGCCCCCTCACACCACCCCCTCAAACCACCCCCTCACACCACCCCCTCAAACCACCCCCGCCCCCTCACACCACCCCCTCAAACCACCCCCTCACACCACCCCCTCAAACCACTCCCTCACACCACCCCCTCAAACCACCCCCGCTCCCTCACACCACCCCCTCAAACCACCCCCTCACACCACCCCCTCAAACCACCCCCTCACACCACCCCCTCAAACCACTCCCTCACACCACCCCCTCAAACCACCCCCTCACACCACCCCCTCAAACCACTCCCTCACACCACCCCCTCAAACCACCCCCTCACACCACCCCCTGAAACCACCCCCGCCCCCTCACACCACCCCCTCAAATCTCACAATTTCCCACGACCTCCCACAAAGTTTTCATGTAATTTTGAATGGATATTTAGAGGGTCATTTCTTATCCAAACCCTACAGTGTTATATATCGTTGGAAAGCTCTCGATGAGTACTTTCCAATGGTGCAATAATAACTTTGAAATCTTGGATCAATTTTTGACCACTCCCCAAAAACCACCACAACTCCCCATAACTCACCCCCTATTCCCCCCAACCCACAAACCCCACAAACCCCACAAACCCCACAAACCCCACACAACTCCACAACCCTCCACAATCCTCCAAAAACCCTGTAATCTCTGTCAAACTCGTCAGAACTCACCTCCCACACCGCTCACTTAATATGAAGGATCAAGAGTTACTACAAAAATTAGGTGAAGGATGCGCTTCTCAGGGACATTCAAATAGGGCGGCACAAAGTGAGGATCTCAGCTTGCATTCAAAAGTGACAGTAAAGGCGTAAGTGGTAAAAGTAAAAGTGATGAAATGAGTGTTGCCGCCAACCATTCATGACGGCCTATTTTTGAGGATCCAATTCAAATCAAGTGGAATATTTGATCTACCCCTCCAATCTTGGCAATCAAGCGGCACGTGATCAATGGACGTGAAGAATCGGTAAGGCTCTCTTGGCCTATTGGAGCCTATAAAAGCAATGGATTTGTGTTGATTTGGATACATTCAGAGATACATTGAGAGATACACACATTTACATACGTGCGTACAGAGGTCCTCTCTTTGCACTTTGTGGCTTCAAGCCTACTGTAGGAAGTCACTCTGTGGTGTGGATACAGAGTGTGGGCTTCCCCAGTGGAGGGCTAATAGCTCTATAGTGTGAAGAGAGTGGCTTGGTTTTGTCATTCTGTGTGATTCAGTAGTATTTTCATGCTCTTTCTCTTAGAGCAAGTCTCCATACTTTGTACTGATCAGTACTAGTCTGCATCTAGTTGTGTTGATTATACGGATTGAATGAGTCCCTTGTATTGAGGTTGTTTAGTTCTGGAATGGCATATTAGCCCAGAGCATCAACATTTGTAGCAGTTCCTTGGCTTATATTGTAATCATCTATTCGAACTAAGGAATGGTTTGGGTCTCCCAGTATTGTCATTTGTTCTTAATCTTTTCTCTGAGAAATTACAATTCTGTGCAATCATTGTTATCTGCCTGCTCACAGAAGTGTTAAAGGGTATACTTCCCTAAGGAGAACCTCCCTTGAGTAGGTGACGTACTGGAAGTGCTTATTCTCTGCTCTTGAAAAGGTGGATACCCCAGTACCTCCTCTACAGTTTGGCATGCACAGTGGGACCCTTGCATTTTTGTGAGAGGCATTGAGGAAATAGGTACATGACCCATACGCGAGCAGATAAGGAGCCTCTTCGTATACGAAGGAGCCTTAACAAGTCAGCTATATCTTCAACTAGTGAACCTACCTCCCCTCTACCCTCTTTGAATTTATCTATTGAATTCGGTGCGACACCACTATCAAAGGAGAAGCATAGTAGAACATTAGACTTCTCCTCGGATACGTCGGAAGAAACACCAGTACAAATGGAGGATCTCTCTCATTTACTCTCTAGATTAAACATCAAATTCCCTACTTTCAAAGGACAAGCTTATGAGGATGCTGACGATCATGTGAGGAGATTCATCTCTTTATGCCGTGGACGAGGTCTGAAGAATAGAGAGGATGCAATGTTGGCACTTTTTCCATCCACATTGGAGGGTCTTGCAGATAAATGGTATAGTCAATATGCAGATGGCCATTTTACTACTTGGGAGGCTTTGAAGGCGGCTTTCTCACAAACATTCAGACCAAGTGATTCTTCGGAAAGAGCTCTAGATCAGCTAGAGAATTTGAAGCTAAGGCCAGGTGAATCTTTTCATGAACTTCACACTAGAACAAAAGCACTTGTTGCACGTCTGCCACATGCTCCAGGTGACTTTTTGGTTAAAAAGTGGATAGAGAAGGCTCTGCCCAGGTCATCTCAGCAGAAGCTTCGTGAGTCTCTTAGATTGGATGCCACTCTCAATGATTTTGTTGCAGCGGCATCACGCACAGAAGAAGCAAGGCAACATTTTGAAGAGGACACACAAAGAAATTATGCTGCAGACCTGGATCCTATTGGGCAACTAAGGAAAGAACTGGAGGCATTGAAAATGCAACAAAATCAACAAGAAGAGAAGGTCTTGCCGCCACTGCGTCGCACTGATGATGAAGTAGCCCAACTTCGCCGTGAGTTAGAAGATTTGAAGACCACTCAAGATATAAGGAGACAAATTTGGTGTACAATCTGTAACAACAATGGACATTCCAATGCTAATTGCCCTATTAAGGTAAGCTGTCAATTTTGTGGAAAGGACGGTCATGAAGCAAGGGATTGCTACTACCTCAAGGGTACACAGCAGAGAGGTAACCCTCAAAATTTGGATTCATATTATGCTAGTACTTCAAATACATCAAATAGAGAGGAGAATCGGCCTGCAAAGCCTAGATATAATAGACCTTTGATGTGCTATCGTTGTGGTGAGTACGGTCACATGCAAAATAGGTGTTCTCTTCCAGAAGATGCACCTCCTTGTCAACATTGTCCAGAGGCCAAGGATCATTATACCAAAGATTGCCCAAGAGGTCGTCCTGCTCCAATTCACATGATTGCAGTCTCTCCACATGAAGAAGGAAAAACCACTCAGACTTATGCTGTTTCATCCTCTGCAATGCCCATGATGCCCATGATGGTGCAGAATACAAAGATATGAGGAAGTATCAATCTCTTGTGGGTAGTTTGATTTATGCTACACTAACAAGACCTGATCTTAGTTATGCAGTGGGAGTCTTGTCACAATTCATGCATTGTCCAAAGGACCCACATTGGATTGCAGGTCAAAGAGTTCTCAGATATATCAAAGGAACTATAAAGGAAGGATTATATTATCCTTTTACATCAGATTTGAAGTTGAGAGCCTACAGTGACTCAGACTGGGCAGGTAATCAAGATGACAGGAGATCAACTCATGGTTACATGATATACATTGGTGATAAGCTTGTAAGTTGGTGTTCAAAGAAACAACATACAGTAGCATTATCATCAACTGAAGCAGAGTACAAAGGACTTGTGGAAGCAGCTAAGGAAGTCATATGGATGCAGACATTGTTCAAGAGCTTAGGCATTGATCAAGGTACACCTACAATACATGGAGATAATATGAGTTCTTTTTATCTTGCAGCAAATCCAGTATTTCATGCAAGGACAAAGCACATAGAGATACAGTATCATTTTCTCAAAGAAAAGGTAATGGAGAAAGAAATTGAAGTGGAGTATATTTCTACTAAAGATCAGTTAGCAGACATAATGACAAAGAGCTTGGATGGTGTGAAGACCAGCAGATTCAAAAGCATGGCAGGAGTAAAAGAAAAGAAGATGATATGAAGAAACAGGGAATGTCAATTAGTGATTGAGGGGGAGCTGTTGGAGAAACAATCACTGATTGGACATATATTTGAAGGTCAAATCTTAGGAAGAAAAACCCATGCCTATGTGAAGGGACAAATTCACAAGTGTATCATATTTGTAAAGTTAGTTCACTTTAGTTCTAGAAGTTTTTTAAAATCACGAGAATACAAAAATCTATATAAGTTAGTTTGTATCAACTGATGCGGAGAGAGAGAGAGAGAGAGAGAGAGAGAGAGAGAGAGAGAGAGAGAGAGAGAGAGAGAGAGAGAGAGAGAGAGAGAGAGAGAGAGAGAGAGAAGAAGTAGAAGAAGGAGTTCATTTTATACGACTGAGAGTAGTCAAGCTTCTCTGCGTGAGAAAGCATCTGTAAACTTCTAAGTTTTCCATAGCTATGAGAAGAAATAGTTAATGTTCTGTGTATGAGCCTCTCTCCATCATCTCCATGATTACTTAGTGTGTGATGAGTTAAAAAGATCAAGTTTTCCAAGCAACTCGATGCCTGGCATCGAATCTCTGCTGATAAGTCATATTTTCATTTATATTTTTCATTCAGTACTGAAGTGGTTGAAAACATGATGCTGTTGGAGGAACTCGATGCCTGGCATCGAATTCCAGTTGATAAGTCATATTCTAAGTGTGCATGAAATCACCTATAGTTTTGGTGTCCAAAAGATCAAGGTTTTATGCGGGAAGTCGATGCCCGGCATCGAATCCCTGCTGAAAAGTGGCCAAAAACATCCCAAGTCGATGCCCGACATCGAATTCTTGTTGCAAGTCGATGCCAGGCATCGAATTCTAATTTTAAACAGGCGCTTTTACTATAACAGGAAAGATTTCCAATTTTGGAAGGTCATACAGGGTCATCTTGTGAAGGCCATAACTTGAGTTCTAGAGATCCGTTTGATGCATATGATAGCTTGTTGGAAAGCTCTACTCTTTTTCGTTTCAGCCTATAAAGTTTCATGGAGAAATAATACTTGAGCTAGGAGAAATTAGCAAAATACTGAAGGTATGTCATTTTGGTGACTAGGAATTTCTGTAGAAGCAAAGTTCTCACTTTAGGCTATCATTTCTCAAAGTTTGGAGTGGCAATGAGTTAATGGTGACCACAGAGGTGTTCTAGTGTCACATTAATTCATTTCTTGTGGTGTTTCATACATCAATACAAATCTTGTTCTTACACATTCTCTCATATTTGGCCCGACATTTTCCCTTGTATATATAGTCAAATATTTACAACCTCATAACTAATCAAAAGTATAAGTGAGCTAACTCTAAATTAATGTACATATGTGTACACATCTTCATCTTCTGAATATGCACTTCCTTCATGCTTCATAACTTGAACTTTTCTTCAGTCCTTGACTCCAATTCTTCATCAAAACTTCAATTGTTGATTGCCTTGCAGCAACAACTCCCCCTCAATCATCAATTGAGGTTTTCTCTAACTTCTTTATACCTGCCATGTCTTTGAATCTCTGTAGCTTTGGTCCATCCAAGCTTTTGGTTAGCATATGAACTATCTGATCTTTTGTTGAAGTATGTATTACTTCAATCTCCTTATCCATCACCTTCTCTCTTAGAAAGTGATACTGAATCTCAATATGTTTAGTCCTGGCATGAAAAATAGGGCTAGCAGCTAAATACAATGAACTCATGTTATCTCCATGAATAGTGGGTGTACTTTGAATGATGTCAAAACTCTTCATGAGAGCCTTTAGCCATATCACCTCCTTTGCAGCTTCCACCATACCTTTGTACTCTACTTCTGTAGATGACAATGCAACTGTGTGTTGCTTCTTTGAACACCAAGAAATTAACTTATCTCCCACATAACACAAGTATCCATATGTTGATCTCCTATCATCAAGATTACCTGCCCAATCTGTATCACTATAGATCTTGATTTTTTTGTATCTGATGTAAAACCATAATACAAACCTTCTTTGAGTGTTCCCTTAATGTACCTCAACACTCTTTATCGTGCAATCCAATGTTCTTTCCTAGGTCAATGCATGAATTGAGATAACACTCCAACTGCATATGACAAATTAGGCCTAGTTAATGTAGCATAGATTAGACTACCAACCAAACTTTGATATAGCTTCATGTCCTTCAACTCTTCTCTTCCATATCTGCTCAATTTGTGATTCACCTCCATTGGAGTAGGTGCTACCCTGCAATCATTCATCTCAAACTTGATCAACAAGTTTCTCAAGTACCTTTCTTGAGCTACATACATTCCATGTTGAGTGTATGAGATCTCCATGCCCAAGAAATATGACGTCTCCCAAGTCACTAATCTTGAACTCTTTCTCCATTTGCTTCTTTAGGCTTTGAATGCCTTTCTCATCTGTACCTGTAAGAATTATATCATCAACATATATGCACATGTAAATAAACCCATCATCACTTGCTTTAACAAGCAAGCTACTATCTGCTTTAGATACTTGGAATCCACGTTCTTTCAAGAACTTCACAAGTCTATAATTCCATGCCCTTGGTGCCTGCTTCAAACCATACAAAGCTCTCTTGAGCTTACGTACATGATCTGGATACCTTTCATTTCTAAATCCTTGTGGTTGCTCCATGAAAACATCATCTGAAATATAACCATTTAGAAAAGCATTCTTCACATCTAGTTGACATAACGTCCAACATTTACATGCAGCAATAGCTATGAGTGTCCTGTTGGTTGTCATCTTTGCCACAACACTATAGGTCTCATCATAATCTATACCATAAGTTTGAGAAAAACCTTTCACAACAAGTCTATCATTATACCTAGACACACTTCCATCTGCATACCTCCTTGCCTTGTAGACCCATTTGCATCCAATAATCTTCTGAATATTTGGTTTAGGAACTAAATCCCATGTCTGATTCTCCATCAATGCATCATACTCTTCCTGTATAGCTTTCTCCCAATTTTCCTTACCTTTTGCCTCTTCATATGTAGAAGGGTCTTCATCTGCCTTTATCATATAAGCATAATCTTTGGTAGGCAAAACAAAAGTGTCATAGCTATACCTTGTAGGTTGCCATTTGTGTCTTGATGACCTTCTGAGTTCTCCACTTCTTGAGGTTTTTGGTTCATCACATTCTGGATCAAACCTTGGCACTTCTTCAACTTCAACCTGTACTTCATTGTTCTTCTCTTCATCAAATATCCGAACCTTTGATTTACCTTTCTTTTGATTCACAACTTCTTCATCACCTGCATAAATATTGATTGCACCTGCATACCAAGTACCTTGCTCATCAAATGTAACATCCTTTGATACAAGGAATTGTTTTGTGGATGGACTCCACAACCTACATCCCATCTGCTTATCATCATATCCAATGAACACATATTTTTTCAGCTTTAGGTTCCAATTTATGACTTAATTGAGATGGCACATATGCATATGCCAAACAACCAAATACTTTGCAATGATCTAGAGTAGGTCCCTTACCCCACCATGCCTCATATGATGTCATACCCTACAAAGCTTTACATGGTAATCTATTGACCAAATATGTAGCTGTATTTACAGCCTCAGCCCACAAATTATTTGGGCAATTTTTCTCCTTCATCATGGATCTTGCAAACTCAACAAGGGTTCTATTCCTCCTTTCTGCTACACCATTTGTTGAGGAGAGTACCTGCAAGTAATTTCTCTTTTTATACCTGCATTCCACAAGTAATCACTGAACTCATTAGAGAAATACTCTCCCCCTCCATCTGACCTTAGTCTCTTCAATTTTTGACCTGTAATTCTCTTTGCATACACATGGTAATGTTTGAATGTATTGAATACCTCTGACTTATCGTTAATCACATAGATAGTGATCCATCTGGTAGCATCATTAACATAAATCACATAATACCTTGAACCATTGATACTAAAATCCTCTGATGGTCCCCACACATCTGTGTGTACCAACTCAAGCTTTTCTGAATACATAAAACCATGCTTGGAATAAGATTGCTTATGAGCCTTACCTAACTGACATGCCTCACATCTGTATGTCATATGTTGACCTACAACATTAGGCAATCCAAGTATTGAACCATTGTTGACCATATCTTTGATACCTCTTTCATTGAAATGTCCAAGCCTTTTGTGCCAACGATCTAACTCAGAGATCTTATGTTCTCCATAAGTGAACAAGGCATGACCAACATTAACTTGGATCTTCAATGTGAACAATCTTCCTTCTTTCTTTCCTGAAACAATTTGTTCATACCCCTTTCTAGGGTCTTCCACAAAAACTCCTTCATTAGTGAACCTAACTTCATAACCTTTTTCAACAATTTGTCCTACACTTATCAGATTCTTTGGAATTGTAGGAACATACAAAACCTTACTCAAGAGAGTATTTCCATCCTTGGCCTTCATTGATCCAATTGACTTCACATTGTGCTTTGTATTGTCACCTCTTTGAACTACATGATTAGTTACCTTATTCTCTAAATCAGTCATCAAAGCTATGTTGCCACTCAGGTGATTGCTACACCCTGAGTCAATGTAGAAGACTCTTTGGTCTTCACTTTGCCTTTCACAAGTTGCATTCATTATCAATTTTGAATCCTCCTTCTGATCTGAAGCATAATTGTAGTAGGTATTGTTGTATTGTTGGCTTTGGAATCTGCTACCTGCATTTCTTCCAAAGTAACCTTTACTACCTTTACCTCTGAAATTACCTCTTTGATTTCTGCCACCTCTTCCTCTTGAATTAAAATTGTGATTATATCCACCATTATTTTGAGTATTATGCCAACAATCATTAGCTAAATGATTTGTCTTACCACAAATCCAACAAGCTTTGACTCCATCTTTATTACTCGTGCCTCTTCCTCTACCTTTGCTACCACCTCTTCCTCTTAGGAAGTTAGTCTGGCTAGTTGTACCTTCATCTTCATTTGCTTGTTGCTTCCCTTTGATATTCTTATTCTTATCCTTTGAATACATTGCTTGACCTACACTTTTATCACTTTCACCTTTGACATCCTGCTCAAAGGTTAACATGTGTCCTAGCAACTGATTTAAATCAGGAGTAAAATGATCTAGTGATAATTCAGTAGACAAAATGAATGGCTTCCATTTGTCATCACCTCTCAAACATGTGAGGATTTGCCTTACCAACTTATCCTCCTCAATATCTTCATCAAGTGCTTCTAATGCATCTGCAATGTCCTTCATCATTGTTACATAGTTCTGAGATGGATTGAGAGGCCTTCTTCTTGAATGTGGTAAACTCTGCCCACAAGGATGCCTTCCTTGAATTTGTGCTGTTTTGGAAATGCTCCTCCAAAGCATTCCATATATCACTTGCACTTTCAAGACCTCTAATATGAGGTAGCAAGTAGTCATTAACTGCCATGTAGATAATGCTCCTGGCTTGAGCATCTCTCTTCATCCAAGTCTTCAAATCTGATAATTACTCCCTAGTTGGAACACTAGGATCTTTGAACTGAGGCTTTTATTCTTCACCTGTAATATAACCTATCAAGTCTTTGCTCATAAGATGAGCTTCCATCCTCATTGACCATGCTGGATAGTTCTCTCTATCCAATTTCTCTATTTGAAGAGAATCTCCCATCCTTTCTTCACCTGTGTATTGAATTTTTTCAAACTTTATGAGTAATAGATGTACCTTTACTTCGAATGAAGTTCCTTTTGATCTTCTTGATAACTTTTGGTCTCCTTCTCAAGCTTTGCTTTCAAGCTTTCACCTTTTGAACCTTCAGGTGTTGAATTTTTTACAGCTGCAGTAGTCGGGGTCCACCTTTCTTCAATTTTGATGCTTCCTGCTCTGATACCACTGATGGAGAGTGTTAATCTCCAAAAGAACAAGCTAATCTTGAAGTTAGAGCACCTTTATTTCAAGAGTAACTCAAAACCTTCACCAATTTAGAGGATCAATGATCAATTATCAAAATTTTGATCAAACTGTGAAGAAGATGACTACACAGAAAGTCTGCTGCACATAACTCTCTCATTGACTTATCAATTGTGTAAAGGTTTTGATAAAAATTTGCACAAGGTGTTGCCTATAGTTTGCGCACCTTCTCCAAGTTAAACCATTTAAAAAGACTCAGTAGATCTCGAGAAATGACCTCAACAAGTCATCTATGTCTAAAACTGTTCTTCTGAGAAGTCGATTTAGACACCTGTAACTTCTAAAACTTGGTTCTCTCAATGTAGAACCCATTTATGCAAATGCTTTTGGCCATAGGTAGCTTGCCTTCAAACTTAAAGAATGAGTGCTTGTGTGCTCAAAACTTTACACTGTGAAAGGAGAATTGACCAAAACATTAGCATCGAATTTTGCACCTCCTGCTACTTCTCTTCTTTCCATTTACACATGTAAATGTTCCTACACTCAATTCTCTCAGCCTGATCACAATTAGAGGCTGAAAACTTGTACAGAGGTCAATCCACTATAGACTTAGACTTGTACAAAATCTTTTCACAAAAGATTCAACACAGAAGGAGAATACTCAGAAAGATCGGGCACAACATTTTTTCCATTTCTGAAAAATTTACATCTGAGTGATGAGAGAGATCCTAATCACTTCTAAAGTGTCTAATGACATCTAATTCTCTTCAAATCTTGTTCTTACACATTCTCTCATATTTGCCCCGACATTTTCCCTTGTATATATAGCCCCGACATTCTCTTCTTGATTTACTCACTATAATGAAATGAAACTCAAGAGAGTCTCATCATGATCCAAACTATGAATCCAAGATGATAACCTATCAACGACCCAAACTATGGACCAAAATATCAATATGTCAATCTATCAACTATGGACCAAGATATCAATATGTCAATGATCCAAACTATGGATCAAAATGTCAATCTGTCAATGATCCAAACTATGGATCAAAATGTTGATCTATCATATATAATAATCCAAACTACAGATCAAAATATCTCCGATACAAAGTTAATCCCAATCCACTCTCTAGAACTGATTCCATCATGCCAAGCGAAGATGTGCTAAGAATGTATAGCAACTAGTGGAACTACCACCACCTTCTCAATAACAACATGTAAGATATTCCAAGTGGATGAAACTTGCTTTATCTTTGACGACCATTTGATCATCACTATGATCAAATCATTCCCAACTAGGAATGAGGTGTATCTGGTAAACTACTATAATAATCTGGCACTCCCAGATATAATGAGAACCATAACATGAGTCCACTAAATACTCGAAAAATGGTAAGTAGATGTGTGCACACTCATAGCCCACTAGGCTAAGCATCTAGCTCACCTCATACACACTATGTATGAACCATGGCCTATTCTCAGGCATATCAAATAAAGTAGTACATACTCTATGAACTTCTTCTAAGTGCAATTGTCTATTCATAGTTCTTATGTGCAAACCTTGCCTTTCCGCTTCTAGCCTACTGGCCTGCGGACTTGCCTTATTTGCAATCACATACAAAGTGACTATCTCAACTGCCCCTTTGTTGTCTAATAATAAGATGATACCAGAAGATCATATAAATGAACTCCCAATCCTATCAAAATATAATCTCTGAGACTTCTCTCCCATACCATCTATCCTACACCTAGGTAGAATACAAAGTTTGATGTCCCATACCACCAAACTTTATACCCCACATAGATGCGTGTATGAGAAAAAAGTCGAACACTTCTCTCCAAAAAACAATAAGAATAACTCGATGAGTACTCACAACCATAAATAATATGAAGTGTTTCCTTCCCTCGATGGAAAGAACAGAGTCATTCCTATGACTCTATCACTCATAACTATCTCAAACATCAACTCATCTTGAGTTGAGACATGAGAAACTATTTGATAAACCAACTCAACTAGAGTTGTGAAGGATGCAGCTTGCATAAAATATCAACTCATGTGAATTAAATCAAATATTAAATCACAATAAATTGGAATTTATATGACTTGTATGAATCCAATTATATGAAATGAGAACAACTAGCAAAGTTCTCCTGTTCCATGCTCTCTTGGCACTTTCGACAGAGTCTCCTCTGTCCTACTGAGAATGGTCACCATAAACCAATGCTCAATAAACAAGTATCTAGGGCATAGCTAGCTCATGGTGATCACACCATCTCAGAAAATATCATAAAAAACTTGTGAAAAGTCTTTTCCTTTCAACAATGTCTGCTGCATAAACAATTTCCAACAACAGCAGATTAAAGTTTAATTTTAACTGACTTTTAGTCATGCAAAAAGTACTAAATTTTACAACCTTATGTAGCTTTGTTCAAGCCTTCGTTAGGCACAAAAATCACTAGATTTGGATATCTTCTTCGAGTTCTGATGACCATTTTACTGAAAGGATCGAACACTTGACAACCAACTCTGAAAATGTACAGGGTAATCTTCTTGAAGACCTTAGACTGATCAAACAAATTCCAAATCTTATTTTATTTGTGCCCAAATCTAGAACCATTTATCTAGTTTGGTCGCACAAAATTTCTATTCAAAATAAAATCAAATACTCATTCAAAAGTATAATTCTATCTCTTCTATACATGTGCTTAGGTGAGCCTAGAAACAATGCTACTGCACTTTTAAAATATCTTCTAACTATGAAGATAAATTCCAAAATCCTTGAATTTTGGGTATATGATAGGGCTATAACGGAAGTATCTTGTTCAATAAAAAGTTTTGAAATCGGAGTTTCTGTTATGAAATATCATATGCTCATCAGACACATCTACCACTCTTTGGAAAATCCTCGCTAGAGATTGGTCTAAGAAGAATAGATCATTTGACCTATCACATGATGTCCAATTTCTTCCAAATTTTAATAGCCTATAGCTGTTGCTAGATAATTTTATTAACATAGGTTTCATAGTATTTGGACATTTGGATCTTTCATAATGACCAAAATACTAAGCCTCTATACCTGCAATATTGTAAACATTTGCAAAGGCTAATATTTACTATTTTCTTTATATCTCCTAAATGGAGAAACATTTCATCTTGAAATTTTGTACACACCATTTCAAGGTGTTTAGCTAATGTTGGACATAGAAATCATCCAATCTGAGTAAATGAGCTAAGAGGAACAATCACCTCTGAGTGACATGGTCTCTGATCATTTCATAATTTCCAGAGACTGCATGTTGATGTGCAGAGATTATTTGACCTATCAAATGATCTTCAAAAATAATGAAAATTGGTACAAAAAATGTGCATCTATAAGCTTTCATGTCCAATAAAAATCATTCCAATTCACTCTACCAATTAAGAGAAATGCCCTTTATAACAGGCCTATGTTACTTGTTTTAGGCCTCTACCTCTACTAGCAGTACTTTTAGTACAGAGGTCATTTGACCTTTCTCAAATTCTCCAAATGACTTGAAAATTGGCCAGCTTAAAAACAAACCTTGGAGCTACGTGCCCTCCAAAGTTCAATAAATTTGGGCATTCCCTCAAAGAGAACCATCCAAAGCTTTATGAGGCTGCTACCTCACTAACTATTTGCTCAATCATTTTTTTTCAAATCTAAAAAATGACGAGACATGTTAATCCTTATGATTAGACATACTCATTCATTTTTGTGGATGGATTATGACATGGAGATATATCCATGCATATAATGATCATCTAGATCAATGCAAACCAATTAACCATCACAAATCGTCTCATTGAAAAAATCAACTCTTTACATAGTATCCACCTTTTAGTGAGAGTGAACATCTATGGATGTCATTCTATTCATTGTGCTTCTTGCACATTCATTAATCTCATCACAACCAATCACATACAAACACTTAATACTTGTATTGATGATCATAATCATAGCACTCTTGTGCGGACTCAAGATAAGCGTCTATATCAAGTATATAGACTTGCATGAAAAACAATTTATGTGCTCATGCGTTACTAGTCAAAAACACATTTTAGTTGTTCTTGTTGGAGTTAAACATCTACGAAAGCATGCGAACAACACAAGGAAGAAGAAGAAGCTTGGAGCACAACACACAATACTGAATGTATTACTAGAGAATGTACAAAGTTAAGTAGCCCATTAGGGCAATAGGCGTATATACAAGCCGTGGGAAAAAAACCTCCTAAAGAGGGAAAAAAGTGCCCCGGTGGTCCTAGTGTGTTCACACACATCACTACCTAAATATATCAACAAATCCCCCCTGGGAGTGATGCGGTGAACAAGGAGCTGGCACTCATGTATAAGGAAGTGCCAAGCTATGTGGAAATCACTCCACAAAAGGGAGTAAGCCCAAAGATTTGCGGAAAGCTTCAAACTTCTCCCTAGGTAGAGCCTTCGTGAAAAGGTCTACAATGTTCTCCTGGGTGGGCACATATGCCAAGCTGATCTCGCCAGCAGAGAACCTCTCCGTGACATAATGATAATGCACCTCAATGTGCTTAGTGCAAGCATGGAACACAGGGTCCCTCGCAAAATGTGCTTAGTGCAAGCATGGAACACAGGGTTCCTCGCAACTACCAATGCACTCATGACTGTTACTGAAGATGGTGGTGGCAGAAGATTGACCAACATCCAAATCAGCCATAAGGCATCTGAGCCACACACACTCAACAGTAGCTGGGAAAGCTGCCCTATACTCAACCTCACAACTCGAAGTGGCCACAGTAGGCTGCTTCTTGCTCAACCAAGATATACATGAGCTAGCAAGCATGAAGTAAAAGCCACTAGTGGACACATGAGTGTCATAACATTCAGCCCAATCACAATCAGAAAAAGCATGCAAATCTGGCGGTAGTGATCCCCCCTTGGCATAAAACAACCCAAGTAGCCGAGTACCACTCAAGTAGCGAAAGATGCACTTAACCGTCTGCCAATGCTTGACTCTTGGGCAATGCATAAATGTGCTCATCTGTGAGACATCAAACTGAATATCAGGCCGAGTAATGCATAAGTAAATCAAGCATCCAATAGCCTGCTGATAGAGAACAACATCAAATGCATCTCTAGCATCATGAAGACTCAATTGTAAACCTATCTCCATAGGAGTGGCAATAGGCTTACAGTCTTCAAGGCCAAAATGTTGTAGTAATGTGTCAATTTATTTCGTTTGACACAAAGCCATTCCACCATCAACTTGCATAGACTGAATGCCCAAATAGTGATGTAAATGCCCCAAATCAGACATCTCAAATGAGGCATGCAAATCAGCCTTAAAATCAGTAATATGCTTCTCAATAGGACCAGTGAGCAGCATGTCGTCAACATAGACAACAATGATCAGAAGCACATCATTAGCATGCTTAACATATAAGGTGCTTTCAGTTGGACTGTTCTCAAAACCATGTGCAATTAAATAGGCATGTATCTTCTCATACCAAGCACGTGGTGCTGGTTTTAAACCATATAATGCCTTCTTTAACCTGCACACCTGGTTTTCATGCCCTTTCTGCACAAAGCCATGGGGCTGAAAAACATACACTTCTTCATGAAGTCACCGTTCAGAAATGCAGTTTTAATGTGCAACTAATGTACATTCCAACCATGATGGGCTGCCAGTGCACAAATGCTCCGAACAGTAGTCATATGGCATGTAGGTGCAAAGGTTTCATCAAAATCAATGCCTCTTTCCTGTGCATAATCCTTTGCAACAAGCCTAGCCTTATACCTGTCAACTGTACCATCAGGTTTACACTTCAGCTCGTATACCCACTTAGTGCTAATGGCCTTCTTGCCTAGGAGGCAAGTCACATAAAGACCAAGTACCATTCTTCATTATTGCATCATATTCAGATTGCATAGCAGTGATCCAATTTTCTGAATTTTGTGCTTCATCAAACAAAACAGGCTCATTCTCATAACAGAGACTAGATGCAACCATAGCATAGCAATCTGATGCAAAAGAGGCACTATGAGATCCTGAACGAGTACAATATGACAGAGGTGCATCTAATTTGCTGTCACGCAAAGTCTGCACCAGCCATTTTGGCATAGTTTTTGCCTGCTCAATCTCAGCTCTTTCATCAACTAGTGCATCATGTAAATATGCATCAGAAATGGAATGATTTGCATCATCACATGAAACCTGCAAAGGTTGAGAAGTTGTCGCGTTGGGACCAGCACTAGACTATCCACCTATAAAAAGAGGCAACAAAGTATCATACATGTCTTTGGAGCTAACAGATGTCTCCTTAGTACATGAAAGCAATGGATGAATATCATCTTCCACAAAAACAACATCACGGCTAACCAGAATGCGTTTAGTTTGTGGATGATACAGAAGATAGCCTTTACTTTCATAATTGTACCCAACAAAAATACATTTTACTCCTTTATCATCCAATTTTTTGCGATGTTGTTCAGGCACTAATGCATATGCCAAACAACCAAAAACACGCAGATGAGCAACAGATGGCTTGCGATCATGCCAAGCCTCATATGGCATGATAGACTGCAGTGCTTTAGTGGGACACCTGTTCAGTACATATGGTGCACACATGATAGCCTCAAGCCAGAAACTATGTGGTAAAGCCTGACTCTTGACCATACACCTTGCCATCTCCATGAGTGACGTGTTCTTTCGTTCAGCAACTCCATTCTGTTGAGGTGTATACGGCACTATACACTGGTGTTTTATCCCACCTTCAGCCGGAAATGCATTAAAATTAGAAGACATATGTTCCCCCCTCGAACAGAATGGAGGGTGCCCATTTTACATGCTAATAGATTTTCAGCCAAAACCAAAAACTGTTTGAAGCACATGAACACTTCAGACTTTGCCTTCAATGGATATACCCATGCATGCCTAGAAAATCATCAATGAAAGTCACGAAGTAAAGATAATTCCCAAATGAAGGTGTCTGCATAGGACCACACACTATGTACAAGCTGCAATTGCTGAGTAGCCCAAACTGAACCATCTTTTGGAATGGACGAACGCTGCATTTTGCCCAAAATACAGCCTTCACAAACATGTTTTCCAGGTGCCTCAAGTTTGGGCAAAGTGGACACCATTTCATATTTCTGTAGGCGTAGCGAACTAGCAAAATTCAGATGACCAAAGCGTACATGCCAAAGCTTTGCATCTGACATACCCTGAGAATCATTTACTGCACATGCCAAATCATTTACAGATCTTTCATAGTCTATGAGCTTATACAACCCATGACATAAAATGCCAGAAGCAATAATCACATCGCCATTTGACAGATCATGAACTGTACACCTGTGATCAACAAATTTCACAACCAAACCAATATTGGCTAATGCAGAAACTCATAACATGTTCTTCTTGATCCCTGGCACAAATAAAGCATCTGACAAAGTGAAAGAACTACGATCAGCAGTAGGCAAAATGATCTTACCAACTCCCATAACAAGTTAAGAGGAGTTGTTGGCGCATGATACAGTATTCCCTGTAGGGGTAGGCTTGAGTGAAGAGAAGAAACTGCACTGTGAGGTAATATGTTTGGTCATCCCACTGTCAAAATACCAAACATCTGAGTCTACTGCAGACATGCACTGCTCATGAGAAGATGGGTCAGAACTGCAGACAGTAGTAAACACCCATTCTTCTTCCTGCACAAGATTAGTAGACTCTGTTTTTGGTGTAGAGGCCTCTGTAACAACCATTCCAGCCTCTTTCTTCTTTGCCTCTTTAGCAGCCAGTTTTGGAGAGTTCTTTATGATATGATCATTCCCTTTACGATACTTAGACAACAAGTTCTACTTTTCTGATTTCTTCTCATCTTTATCTTCCTTCTTCGAATATGCAGAATTAGCAGATTTTTGCTTACTAGTTGAAGAGCTCCATTTTCCTTTGCCCTTCTGACTAGCCAGGAAAGCTTGATCTGCAACTCGCATAATGGACCTATTCTGCCTAGACTGATCTTCCTGCAACAAAACAGAGACTAACTGCTCAAATGATAAGGCATTTGGATTTCCTTTCATCATCAACCGAAGAGTAGAAGCAAAACTCTGATATGAATCAGGAAGACCATTCAAAACGGTCTGCACAAGTGAGCTATCTGGTATAACCTCATCAGCAAAAATCAACTGTTCCTTCAAGTCTTTGATCTTCGTTAGGAAACTGTCCATAGAATCACCTTCATTCATGTGCTCACTCTCCAACTGTTTTCGGAGGTAAGCAACACGAGCCTCATTCCTAGCTTGGTACAATGTGGTAAGTGTATCCCAAGCATCCTTAGCTATTCTACAAGAGCGAATGTGAGGAATAATGGCATTTTTGACAGACAAAGCTATCAATGCATGTGCCTGGGCATCTCTGCCATCCCAGCGAATCGGCTATGCAGTAGGTGCAGCAAAAACCATAGCACGAACAGGAATATGCAGAATATCATTGTCTTCAACACCTTCTGCATCAGGTTCAGTACTTGCAGTTGTAACATTTGCAAGTGTGATAGGACTGTTTTTTGACACCCTTTACAATGTTCCATAGTCCTTTTGCAACCAACACATGTCGCATCATATAAGCCCATAACGGGTAGTTGGTACCATCCAACTTATCCTCAACCGCCAACATACGGAATACATCACTGCTTTCAGCCATGGCCGGTGACTAAAATACCTTGATGCAGAAAATTGACTGTATCTCAAAAAGTTGAACATAACTACCTAGAAGAATTCTACTAGACCTGTAGCAGACTTTGAGACGCTTATACTGGCGAATAGAAACTGGTATATACCTTTGGCACAATAAGACAAAATAGCCTACACAAGCACTGTGATAGTGCGTTCGGAGGCCAAAACGAGCTCAGATCACGATTTCAGCACCAGAGAGCGAAGCCCTTTTGATCTTGGAAACATGATGAGTATGCTCACCAAAATTCGTGCGATTCTGAGACTACAAATAGAGGAGTGTGGACGGCACCCTAGATGAAGCGATGACCTATTCTGATACCAATTGTTGGAGTTAGACGTTTGTGGAAGCACGCGAACAACACAAGGAAGAAGAAGAAGCTTGGAGCACAACACACAATACTGAATGTATTACTAGAGAATGTACAAAGATAAGAAGCCCATTAGGGCAATAGGCGTATATACAAGCTGGGGGAAAAAACCTCCTAAAGAGGGAATAAAGTGCCCCGGTGTGTTCACACACATCAATACCTAAATATATCAAGAGTTCTTGATGTATATACCTTGTCCTTTACTCTCAAAAGGCACAATTAGCCTATGCATGATACCTCTATCACATATCTCATGCTCACCCTAACTCATCGTGGTGATACATAAAAGTGATCTTTTATAAATAGAAAATGCATCATGCACTTCAACTATCATCTACATATGCATGCATCCACTCATGCATCTTCTTCTCTATTTCAATCAATTTATATGCTTTTAGCTATGCAGACATAAGACTTCCTCTCTCACACAACAGAACATCACTGTAGTTCTCACATGGCATATAATGCCATGTGGCTACAAATTTTTCGGCAACATTTCGCTAGGAAAATGAAGCCTGAAAAAAATAATAATAATCATTACAATGATAGGAATCAGCCTAGTGGTTGACGAACCACTCTCTTTACTCCAGAAACCTGCAAATAAGAAACTTTTCCAAAATGTGTTGTTGGGCACTACACGCCCTCATTACAATATCTTTTTCTGCCTTCAGTACCTGCAAAAGATTCTAAAACACACAAACAAGATCTGTGCATGCTTTTATGAATCAACATAAGTTAATGTAACTTCATGTGCATATATAAATTCATGTAAAAACTATTCGAGATATACGTCTACGGAAGCCCACGAACAACACAAGGAAGGAGAAGAAGCTTGGAGCACAACACACAATACTGAATGTATTACTAGAGAATGTACAAAGATCAGTAGCCCATTAGGGCAATAGGCATACATACAAGCTGGGGGAAAAAACCTCCTAAAGAGGGAAAAAAGTGCCCCAGCAGTCCTAGTGTGTTCACACACATCACTACCTAAATATATCAACAAATCCCCCCTGGAAGTGATGCGGTGAACAAGGAGCTGGCACTCATGTATAAGGAAGTGCCAAGCTATGTGGAAATCACTCCACAAAAGGAAGTAAGCCCAAAGCTTTGCGGAAAGCTTCAAACTTCTCCCTAGATAGAGCCTTCGTGAAAAGGTCTACAATCTTCTCTTGCATGGGCATATATGCCAAGCTGATCTCCCCAGCAGAGTGTTGAGATATCAAGCTCAACATGTGATGATCCAAGATGACACGTACCAGTTTTTCATTTCTCTGACATGTATAGTGGTCACGCTTGTATATGTCAGTGATACTTCATTGAGCTTTATTAGATTTATCTACCAAGAGTGATGGCACAATTGTTTCTTGCCAGCTCACTCATTCGCGGACATTAGTTTTTTCCTTATGTACTGATCTTTATATATTGCACTTGTATTCTTGTTTTTAGGTCATTCTTGTACATTCCTTTTATGTAATAGAAGAAGAAGAAGATTATTCTTCCTTGCCTCAATCTGTGTGTGTGCTTCTCCTTGAGAGTGAGAATGTGTGTGTGTGTGAGCTCTCTTCCTTATCTCCTTCCTCGTGACATGGTATTAGAGCCAGCGTGGCTGTAGAGAGCTTGTGGAGAAGGCGACGGTGAAGACTATGCAGCAAGGCATGGAGAAAATTTGATTTCACAAACGGCCTCTGTTTGCTACAAAAATCGGCATGAAGGTAGAAGACCTCAAAATATTTTCGAGAGTTATCCCTTTAGGCTTACTTGTTTTTGTCAGATCAAAGTTTCGGAGCCATCTCGACCTCTGTTTCGAGCCCACAAGGTGGGGCCCATAGAAAAACCAGGTCAATTTCAAAAATTGTAACTTGCGTTGTGTTCAGCAACACTCATATATTCCAGGTCCAGAATTTCAAGCGATTTTGTGTATTGTGGATACACGAAAACTGTGTTTTTCTGAGATCAAACTGTCACGTCATAGTGCGATAGTGTTCAAGCAGAAGTGCTGCTTGTAGTGTTTTGCAGTGTTATGAATTGTTGCAAAAATGGAAAACACAGATGGAATGAGTCAACTTATGAGCAATAAGCTGGACAAGAACAACTTCCATGCTTGGAGATTCAGAATGATGAATTTCATGATGGGAAAAGGTTACTGGAAGTACATCGAAGGAGAGAATGAAAATGCTCTAGAGTTACTAGAAAGGAATCAGACTGCAGACAAGTTAAGAGCATATGAGGAATGGAATCAAGGAGCACGAAAGGTAATGTATTGGCTATCTGTTAGCAAATAGGATAGCATGATTGGACACATACAGGATGCCAAGACTCCAAAAGAGGCTTGGAACAGTTTGGTCACTTTGTATGAGATTAATACAAAGGCACAGAAATTGCAACTCAAGAATGAGATGCATACATTGGAAAAGAAGAGCATGTCAGTAAGTGACTACACTCTAAAAATCAAAAGCATATGTGAGTCACTTGCATCTATTGGCGTGAATGTAGGTGATGATGATAAGGTGGAAGTGTGCCTTCGTGGTTTAGGAGCTGCATATAAATAGTTCAGAACTTCCATACAGACCAGGGAAAATATTTTGAATTTTGCTGATCTGGTATCTATGCTGATTATTGAAGAAAAGAATCTTGGTGAGGATTCAAACTCCCAAGGAAAGCACAGTTCTGAGAAGGTATTCTACTTTGGCAGAGGTGGAGGTTTTGGAAGTGGAAGAGGAAACAATAACCAAGACCAAGGTCAACAACTGAATCATACAGGAGGAAGAGGACATTTTCGAGGCAGGGGGAGCCAAAGAGGTCGCAAAAATTTCCAAAGAAATGATTCAGATAATGATAGTAAAGGATGCTGGAATTGTGGTAAACCTGGACACTTTGAATGTGATTGCAGGTTGAAGAATCAAAGTAATAGAAGGCAGCAAAACAACTATGCATCCAACGGTGCAGATGATTTTGAGAAGCTATTTATGGTTCAACATCACATGATGAATACGATGTCTGTTGGTGTTTCAAAATCGAATGATAATGTCTGGTATGTTGATTTATGTGCTTCAAATCACATGACCACTCATGCAGAATGGTTTAGTAGTTTGCAAAAAATGCCAGTTCTTGGATATCTTGAAACAAGTGATGATACATGGCATCCTATTGAGAATACAGGGAACATAGCATTGTCTATGGAAGACGGAAAGGTAAAACATCTTGCTGATATGTTGCATGTTCCAAATATAACAAAGAATCTGGTTTCTGTTAGACAAATGGTTGACCAGGGATTACAAGTCAGGTTCAATGCTGATGGATTATATGTAGAAGAGTACAAGCAGGATAGACGATTGGTTGCCAAAGGAAACAAAGTGGGTAGGATGTCTACCTTAAATGTGAGGATTCCTGAAATGAATGCAGCCATGTTTGCAAAAGTGCAGGAGTTATTGCATATATAGAGATATGGCACAAACGAATTGGACATGCAAACTTGCAATGGCTGAAACTGATGCAGTCAAAGGAGATTGTCCATGGACTACCAAATTTCAAAGTTGCAGAAATGCAAAAGGTATGTGCAACATGTCAATTTGGTAAACAGTCAAGAGCATTTCCACATGACAAGCATGTAAGTGAGAATGTACTAGAAGTAGTACATACAGATGTTTGGGGTCCAACAAAGACCACATCTATGGACAGTTGCAGGTTTTATGTTACTTTCATTGATGACCATATACACAAAGTATGGGTATATTTCATGAAAGAGAAGAGCAAGGTGTTCACTCACTTCCAGAATTTTAAAGCTATGGTGGAAATGCAGACATGAAATACACTCAGACATTAAGATCTAATGGAGGAGGTGAATACATGTCATTGTTGAATGGCATTGTTGAATGCAAAATAGACATATTGCAGAAATAGCAAGAGCCTTAATGGATGAGAAGAATATGCCTCATTGTTATTGGGGAAAAGCTATGCATACTGCTATATACATCATGAACAGAACTCTGATTGCTGCTGTACATCAAGTTACACCTGAAGAGAAGTTTACAGGTAAAAAGCCAACTTATCACATCTAAAAGTTTTTGGCTGTATTGCATATGTACATGTCCCAGATGAATTGAGGATGAAGCTTGATCCAAAAGCAGAAAAGTGTGTCTTCATTGGATACTCCCTTGAGCAAAAGGGATATAAATGTTATAACCCACTCACACGACAGGTAAAGGTGAGCAGAGATGTGGTATTTGATGAAATGTCAAGCTTCTATGCAGATGCCAAAGAAGGAATCAATGTTGAACCAAATGACAAAGAAAATGCTGAAAAATCAAGTGCAGAATCTCAAGTTTTGAGTGGATCGGATGCATTACCAAGCAATAGTTTCAGCTCAAATGCATAATGCTGATGGTAGCATAAGCAGGTATAAAGCACGATTGGTAGCTAAAGGATATGCACAAACATATGGCATTGATTATGAGGAAACATTCAGACCTGTGGCTAAAATGTCTACGGTTAGGACACTTGTTGCATTAGCTACAGCAAAAGGATGGACTTTGCATCAAATGGATGTGAAGAATGCTTTCCTACATGGTGAGTTACAGGAAGAAGTATATATGGACTAGCCACAAGGATATGAAGATTCAAAGCATCCAGAATATGTTTGCACGTTGCAAAAGGCTTTGTATGGGCTGAAGCAGGCTCCGCGTGCATGGCATGCAAGGATTGCAGATTACTTAACCAATATTGGGTTTTCTATGTGTGATGCAGATCATTCACTATATGCAAGGAAGGCTGATGATGGCATCATGATTGTGGCCATTTATGTTGATGACTTGATTGTAGGTGGCGATAATGAAGAAAGCATCAAAGAGGTAAAGCAACTTCTTATGCAAGAATTTGACATGAAAGATCTTGGTGTGCTGTGCTATTTCTTGGGCATTGAGTTTATACATACAGAAACATGTATATGGATGTTGCAAAGGCAATATGCCTTGAATGTGCTGCAAAAGTATGGTATGGCTAGTTGTAAGCCAATTTCTATGCCATTAGATTAGAATTTGAAGTTGGATACTACATCAGGTGAAGCATTGGAAAATGCTACTATGTACAGGAAGCTTATGCATCTTACAATTACAAGGCCTGATTTAAGCTATACTGTTGGACTTGAAAGTGAGTTTATGCAGGTTCCCAAGAAGCCACATTTGGAGGCTCTGAGGCACACTCTACGTTATGTCAGTGCTACTTTGGATTATGCATTGTTTTATGAAGCTGGTGTAGATTTGCAGGTTCATGGATGCAGATTGGGCTGGTGGTACTCCAGATAGAAGATCTACTAGTGGCTTTCTTTTCTCACTTGGAGGTGCAACTATTACATGGAGCAGTAAGAAGCAACCCACTGTTGCTTTGTCAAGTACAGAGGTTGAGTATAGAGGTGCTGAAATGGTAGCATGTGAGGCATCATGGCTGGAGATGTTACTTGCAGATTTAGGTGTGGAAGTGCAAAAGCCTATCTTTATACTAACTTTGATGCTTAGAAACACATAGATAGTATATGGCTAGAGTTTGCTAGTGAGCCTCGAAACATATGTCTATGCCTAGCTATGGATGGAGTAATCCAATTTGATTTACGTAGCTCTTCATGGAGCACATGGCCTGTATGTTTGGTCAATTATAACATCCCACCATGGCTGGCCATAAAGAAAGGTCATTTATTATTAGCTATTATTGTGCCAAGTAAGTATAAGGTAAAAAACATGGATGTATACCTTGCACCACTTGTGGAAGAGCTGTGTATTTTTTGGGATGGGATTACTGATGGAGAGTTTTAATCTCCAAAAGAACAAGTTATTCTTGAAGTTAGAGCACCTCTATATCAAGAATAACTTATAACCTTCACCAATTTGGAGGATAAATACTCAACTATCAAAATCTTGAACAAACTGTGAAGAAGATGACTACACAGAAAGTCTCTTGCACATAACTCACTCATTGACTTATCAAATGTGTAAAGTTTTTTATAAAACTTTGTACAAAGTGTCGCCTACAGTTTGTGCACTTCCTCCAAGTTAAATCATTCCAAGAGACTCAGTAGATCTTGAGAAATGATCTCAACAAGCCACCTATGTCTAAAACTATAGTTCTTTACAATCAACTTTGACACCTGCAACTTTTAAAGCTTGGTTCTCCCAAACTAGAACCCGTTTATGCAAACACTTTTAGCCATAAATGGCTTACCTTCCAACTTAGATTTTGAATCATCACTTTTCCAAAACTTTACAGTGTGCACTGAGAACTGACCATTTCTTTGACCATCAAGATTGCACCTGTTTCAGAAGACACTCAATACCTCCTCACATATGAATGTTGCTACTCATAATTCTCACAGCTTGTTTACAATTAGGCTCTCAAAATTTAACCATAGACTCATTTACTATGGAATTAGAAAACTACAAAAGGATTCTTGAAATGATCAAGCACAAAACACACAGAAAAATCGGGCGCAACTTTTCTTCATTACTGAAAAGTTTTACATCTGGATGAGAGAGCTATCTTACTCACTTCACAAGTGTCAAATAACTTCTAATTCTCTTCAATTCGTGTTCTCTCACACTCTCTTATATTTGCCCCAACATTTTTCCTTGTATATATAGGCAAATATGTACAAGCTCATAAGTATACAAAAGTATAAGTGAGCTAACTCTAAGTTAATGTACATATGTATACATATCTTCATTCTCTGAGCATATACTTTCTTGATGCTTCATCATTTGATCTTTTCTTCATTCCTTGACTTCAAAACTTCATCAAAAACTTCAATTGTTGATTGCCTTGTACCAACAGCTCCCCCTCAATCATCAATTGAGGTTTTCTCTATCTTCTTTATACCTGCCATGTCTTTGAATCTCTGTAGCTTTGGTCCATCCAAGCTTTTGGTTAGCATATCAGCTATCTGATCTTTTATTGAAGTATGTATAACTTCAATCTCTTTATCCATCACCTTCTCTCTTAGAAAATGATACTGAATCTCAATATGTTTAGTCCTGGCATGAAAAACAGGATTAGTAGCTAAATACAATGAACTCATGTTATCTCCATGAATAGTGGGTGTACTCTGAATGATGTCAAAACTCTTCATAAGAGTCTTAAACCATATCACTTCCTTTGCAGCTTGAACCATACCTTTGTACTCAGCCTCTATGGGTGATAAAGCATCTGTATGTTGCTTCTTTGAACACCATGAAATTAACTTATCTCCCACATAACACAAGTATCCATAAGTTGATCTCCTATCATCAGGATTACCTGCCCAATCTGTATCACTATATATCTTGATGTTTGTATCTGATGTAAAACCATAATACAAACCTTCTTTGAGTGTACCTTTAATGTACCTCAACACCGTTTGTCCTACAACCCAATGTTCTTTCCTAGGACAATGCATGAATTGAGATAATACTCCAACTGCATATGACAAGTCAGGCCTAGTTAATGTAGCATAGATCAGACTACCAACCAAACTTTGATATAGCTTCATGTCCTTGAATTCTTCTCCCCCATATCTGCTCAATTTGTGATTCACCTCCATTGGAGTAGGTGCTACCCTGCAATCATCCATTTTAAACTTGATCAACAAGTTTTTCAAATACCTTTCTTGAGTTTCATACACTCCATGTTGAGTGTATGAGATCTCCATGCCCAAGAAATATGACAAGTCTCCCAAGTCACTAATCTTGAACTCTTTCTCCATTTGCTTCTTTAGGCTTTGAATTCCTTTCTCATCTGTACCTGTAAGAATTATATCATCAACATATATGCACATGTAAATGAACCCATCATCACTTGCTTTAACAAGCAAGCTACTATCTGCTTTAGATACTTGAAAACCAAGTTCCTTCAAGAACTTCACAAGTCTATAATTCCATGCCTTTCATGCCTGCTTCAAACCATACAAAGCTCTCTTGAGCTTACATACATGATCTTGATACCTTTCATCTCTGAACCCTTGTGGTTGCTCCATGAAAACATCATATGAAATATAACCATTTAGAAAAGCATTCTTCACATCTAATTGACATAATTTCCAACCTTTACATGCATCAATAGCTATGAGTGTCCTGATGGTTGTCATCTTTGCCACAGGACTATAGGTCTCATCATAATCTATACCATATGTCTGAGCAAATCCTTTCACAACAAGTCTAGCTTTATACCTAGACACACTTCCATCTGCAAACCTCTTTGTCTTGTAGACCCATTTGCATCCAATGATCTTCTGACTATTTGGTTTAGGAACGAAATCCCATGTGTCATTCTCCATCAATGCATCATACTCTTCCTGCATAGCTTTCTCCCAATTTTCCTTACCTTTTGCCACCTCCTCTTCCTCTTAGGAAGTTAGCCTGGCTAGTTGTTCCTTCATCTTCATTTGCTTGTTGCTTCCCTTTGCTATTCTTCTTCTTATACTTTGAATACATTTCTTGACTTGCACTCTTATCACTTTCACCTTTGACATCCTGCTCAAAGGTTAGCAGGTGTCCTAGCAACTTATTCAAATCAGGAGTAAAATGATCTAATGATAATTCAATAGACAAAATGAATGGTTTCCATTTGTCATCACCTCTCAAACCTGTGAGGATTTGCCTTACCAATTTATCCTCTTCAATATCTTCATCAATTGCTCCTAATGCATCTGCAATGTCCTTCATCCTTGTTACATAATCAGAGATGGATTGAGAGGCTTTTCTCTTGAATGTAGTAAACTCTACCCACAAGGATGCTTTCCTTGACTTTGTGGTGTTTTGGAAATGCTCCTCCAAAGCATTCCATATATCACTTGCACTTTCAAGACCTCTAATGTGAGGTAGCAAGTAGTGATTAACTCCCACATAGATAATGCTCCTAGCTTGAGCATCTCTCTTCATCCAAGTCTTCAAATGTGACAATTCATCCCTAGGATCTCTGAACTGAGGCTTTTCTTCTTCACTTGTGATATAACCTATCAAGTCTTTGCTCATAAGATGAGCTTCCATCCTCATTGACCATGCTGGATAGTTCTCTCTATCCAATTTCTCTATCTGAAGAGAATCTCCCATCCTTTCTTCACCTGTGTATTAAATTCTTCAACCTTTATAAGAAATAAGTGTACCTTTGCTTCCAATGAAGTTCTTTTTGTCTTCCTTGATATCTTCTGACCTCCTTCGCAAGCTTTACTTTCAAGCTTTCACCTTTTGTATCTTCAGATGTTGAATTCTTTATAACTGCAGTAGTGTCGAGGTCCTCCTTTCTTCAATTTTGATGCTTCTTGCTCTGATACCACTGATGGAGAGTGTTAATCTCCAAAAGAACAAGTTATTCTTGAAGTTAGAGCACCTCTATATCAAGAGTAACTTATAACCTTCACCAATTTGGAGGATCAATACTCAACTATCAAAATCTTGAACAAACCGTGAAGAAGATGACTACACAGAAAGTCTCCTGCACATAACTCACTCATTGACTTATCAAATGTGTAACGTTTTTGATAAAAATTTGTATAAAGTGTGGCCTATAGGTTGCACACTTCCTCCAAGTTAAGTCATTCCAAAAGACTCAGTAGATCTTGAGAAATGATCTCAACAAGTCACCTATGTCTAAAATTGTAGCTCTTTACAGTTGAATTTGACACCTACAACTTCTAAAGTTCTCCCAAATTAGAACCCGTTTACGCAAATGCTTTTAGCCATAGATGGCTTACCTTCCAATTTAGATTTTGGCTCCTCAGTTGTGGAAAACTTTACACTGTGCACTGAGAACTGACCATTTCTTTGACCATCGAGATTGCGCCTGTTTAAGAAGACACTCAATACTTCCTCACATATGAATGTTCCTACTCATAATTCTCACAGCCTATTTACAATTAGGCCCTAAAACTTTAACCATAGACTCATTAGCTATGGAATTAGACAACTACAAAAGGATTCTTGAAATGATCAAGCACAGAAGGAGAACACATAGAAAAATCGGGCACAACTTTTCTTCATTACTGAAAAGTTTTACATCTGGATGAGAGAGCTATCTTACTCACTTCACAAGTGTCTAATAACTTCTAATTCTCTTCAATTCTTGTTCTCTCACACTCTCTCATATTTGCCCCGACATTTTTCCTGTATATAGGCAAATATGTACAAGCTCATAACTATACAAAGTATAAGTGAGATAACTCTAAGTTAATGTACATATGTATACATATCTTCATTCTTTGAGCATATACTTTCTTCATGCTTCATCACTTGATCTTTTCTTCATTCCTTGACTTCAGAACTTCAATTTTTGATTGCCTTGTACCAACAGTTACTATGCGTGACATGTCTCAACCCATAAGCAGACGAGACGTGCAAGTGCAAGGCATACTTATGTGGATGATGCATGATTGCTCTGGTTATGGTGAATGTTCAGGTTTTTCAATTTTCGGTTACTATGCTTGTCACTTATGGGCACCATGACTCAAAGCATGCTATTCCAAAGCACTGCGTAAAACTGTCTATGAAGGATACCATAGATATTTGCATGATGGACATGTTTTATGTGAAGGAAAAATTGATGCACAATGCCAAATGAAAGCTAGCGATTGGAAACAATTGTGGGATTCAAAAACTCCAGTAGCTGGCATAAAACTGCTCTCAATTTTTCATGAACTCCCTTATTGGAGCGAGTTATTGATCAATCATTTGGTAGACCCGATGCATATTTTTAAGAATGTGGGAGAGATTCTCTGGAAGACTTTGATCCAAAAGAAAGAAAGCAAAACACAAAGGGAGGACTTAGAAGAGTGAGTTCGTATGCAAGAGTTGTGGGCAATTACTAAGCCCAATGGAATATTATCATTACCAAGAGCTCCTTGGGTGCTTCGCAGGATGGAAGAGCAACAAGTGAAGAAAATAATTTCAGAGTTTCGGACACCGTCTGGATGCATGAGGCTTCTAAAGACTGCTTTCACATGAAACAACGATCTTGGAGGGCTCAAGTCTCATGATTGGCACAAGTTTTTATAGTTTGTACTCCCTGTAGCTTTAAAAGATTGTCTTTCGGAGGATGTGCGGACAACCATTTATAAAATTAGTTCCTTAGTATGGTGGATCTCTTCTAAAGAGATAAAGAGAGATAGCATAGAGAGTGCGAAACTCAATGCTATCGAGGTTGTTTGTATGGTAGAGAAATACTTTCCCACAAGTATTCTCACTATTTAGCTTCATTTACTAGTTCATGTGGTAGATGAAGTTGCAATAGCAAGAACTATCCATAGTTGACGGATGTTCTTTTTAGAGCACTTTATGAAGACATTAAAAGGGTTTGATCGATAGAGAGCACATCTAGAGGGTAGCATGGTAGAGCAATGGCTCTTACAAGATTCTCTTGTATTCATAACTGAGTTTCTACATATGTCGAATCCAGAAATGCCTCACTTATGGAGCAATGATGAAGATGTCTGTCTCGTAGGTGATGAACCACAAGGTAAAGGGTTGCAAAGAAAAATGGATGCAGATTTCAAAGGGAAGGCAATGAAGTTTTGCATAGTTAACTCTGAGCGTATGCAAAAGTGGTTAGAAAAGTATGAGCTTGCCAAGGAGACAAACGCAAAGGAAAGAGCTCAGTTTCAAAGGAATCGTTCCACTCAATTTTTACCCCTACCAGAAAGTCTTTGATCTCTTCCACCCTTTCCAACGAGCAGATGGCTAGATACAATGGTTTCATAAGCAAAGGTAGCGGGTGAAGATATCTCTAAAAAAGAAAAAGAACTCGCAAGGGGATGTGATTGGGAGTATTCTAAATACGGTGCACTATGGTCTCATGGACGACACTTTCAGATCGCACAAATCTATAAAAATAGGTCTACTTTTGATGGTGGGGTGATGGTGAACTTTTTGCAAAAAATTAGAGCGAGTGCAAGAGATGATAATGCTCAAGAAGGCCAGCTAGATTATTGTGGAGTGATTCAAGATATCTTGAAACTATCCTTTAGGAAGTTTGATTACTTTGTTTTTGATGTGAAATGGTTCAGATTAATCACCTCTGGAAGAAACGCAACAGTGAGGTGGGATAAAAGTGGTTTGCTTCAAGTTGACTCCACAAAATTATCGATGGATGAAAGAGATACATTTGTACTTCCCAAACATTGTGAGCAAGTTGTTTTTATACCAGATTCGAAAGAAATAGAGTGGCTATTTGTTTTACAAGTCACCCCATGTAGTAGATAAATTTGTGAGAACATAGATGTAGAAGAAAGTGCATCTGTAGTGGACTCTGAGATTCATTCGATAGTCGAGGAGGAAGAGATCATTGTTCGAGAAGAAGAGGTCCTTGAAGAAGATGAGATACAAGATGAAGCAATAGATGATGATCAAGAAGAAGCTAACATACCAAGTGATTTAGAAGTCGCCAATATAGAGATAGATATTCTCTGTGCATCAGATCTCCAAGAGGATGCTAGAATAGAGGAGTTTTGAATCAAATACTTGTATGTACTAATTTTTGTTTATTTTTTTTGCTACGTTCTTTTGTACACTACCATTTCTCTATATTACTTTTATTATCATATGCTAATTATTTGAGTTCCTTTTTTTACAGAGCACGATGGGAGACAGTCCTCTAGTCACTCCACATTCCATGAAAGAGGAGCAGTTCTTAGAGTTCATATCTCAGGTACCTCCTACGTATATGGCTACTGCATTACAGTACTGGATCCCTCATGGTATCACTCCCCACGGCCTCACTCCTGTCAGCCTCACTCCTGCTGGTCTCACTCTTGCCGGCCTCACTCCCGCCGGTGCCACTCCTATCAGTGTCACTTTTGCAGGTGGTGCTACTCCCGCCGGAGATATGTCTCCTAGATTTATGACTCCACCACTACCATTTTTTCAGCCATCCCCTATTGGCTCTAGTAGTAGATGTGTGCGTTTGATACCTCAGCATGATACAGGTGCTAGCCTGTCTTGTAGGTCGAGGTCACTCTCTGGATCAGGAGGTTCTAGGAGTGGATCTAGAGGAGGCGGTTGTTGTGGAGGTAGTGCGACGGACATTGTGTCACTCACTTCTACTCCTAAAGCGAGTACCTCAGACATTAGGGGAAAAAGTGAGCCCTGCATGGGCCTTGTAAGGATCCCTAATTTTTCAGGATTAAAATTAATCTTCTCTGGTATTGAGGACATAAAAAGACCACTAGTGGTTTTTAATATAAAAATACTATTTCCAAGAGACTACATTTGATGAATTTCTTGTTTTGGATTCTTGAATATTAAGCGTCTTCGGATATCCTTCACGAACGCATGAGATTAACGAAGATGGTTCTCACAAAAAAGGACAAAATAGAGCTCTCAGTGTGCTTGGGTTGGAATGTGTCTGACAAAAAAAGACAAAATAAGCCTCTCAGTGTGCTTGGGTTCGTGGGCATTCGAAGCCATTGGATGTTAATCGTGCACGGACACGTTTGAAGAGTCTTTCTCTGGCAGAAAAAGACAAAATAGACCATCACACCACTTGTAAGATGTGGGAAAAAGGAAGAGAGAGAGTATAAATGCGTGGGTTATTCAACACCATCAGATATCTATCACGGACGATCAGGATGCACACGCGGAATTTTGGCAAAAAACGATGAAGGAAAGGTCAAATCATTGTGGGAGATGGGAAAGGTAAGAGAGAGACTACCAAAATTGGGACCCGATTTCTTATCATCCATTGGATGCTCACATATCAAATGGACGAGATTGAAACGGGATTTCGCGTGGCTTGGATTTAAGAAGATCCGTTGGATCCTTTGGTGATCTGATGGGCTTAAAATGAAGATTCCATCTATTTAATGCCATGGCTTCATAGCCACTAGATTTAATTCCTCATCCAACGATGGACAAAAAAAGGCACACTCCTTTCTTTCAAGCTCCATCTTTGGATCTCGTCAATATCCAACGGCCCAAATAAAATTCGGTTGGAGAACTTCGAATTTTGTGGCCCATGAAACCACTAAGGGAGGAAATACCACATATCTCAATAGATTTTAGTTATTTTGACTACTCCAAACCAAGGGAAACCTAGGCCTATCCTGAAGGGCTTTGGTGTGCAGAACAAGAGGAGGAAGGAGGAGATGCAGGCAGAGAGAAGAGAGGAGAGACATGCGGATATGCGTGGGAGCCTCGAAACCCACATAATGATCTCTCTTGAGGCAATGCTCTATATATGATGTATATATATGAATATGGGGGTAAGATCACATGACCCTTACATCCCCAACAATCTCCCACTTAAGGGTCAATGTGACCATAAGTGGAAAAATATACAAAGAATGATGTAGGACTATACAATAATGTACAGGAAGAGTCCGGATCTCAACCCATACCAGATCAGCCTACACCAACTGCCTCAAACAAGGTGTATCCATGCACCTCAAACTGCTCTAGACTCATATCGATAAGAGTCGAGCTCATATCTGACTGATGCAAGAACTGATGAAGTTCCTACAAAGCTCCCACTCGCTCTATGCCTATGTCAATCATCGAACGATTGACAACTCTAAGTGCAAATGCTCCAATAGCAACTGCAATATCTGGTCTCGAGCATAACAACTCGTACATCAGATTCCCGAATGCTGACGAAACATGTGCTATCCTGGCTAACCTAAGCATGTCAGCCATGCCTGTATCCAAGGCATCCAAAGCACCATCGTCAAAACCAATATGTCCTGACATATCTGTGTCAACATCTAGCATGAGCGAATCCAAGAATGACTGCATGATCGCTGACTCATCAACATCTAAATCAGCCATGCTCGCAACCAAGGATGTATCTAGCTGTGCATCCTGAGAGCTAGAATGCTCTGGCATACACTGTGTATCATAAGAGCTATCTTGCTCTACCACACCAAGTGTATCATCATGCTCCACATGAGCTAACTACACAACATCAACACCAAGGTCAAACTGATGATCACACTCTAACTGAGTATCATCATAATGCTCTACATGAGCATCAATATCATGCTCTAAGGCATCCAACTGATCATCCAAAGTGTGCTCTACATGAGCATCCATATGATCAACAAAGTCATGCTCAACATAAGCATCATAAGCATCTATATCATGCTCTACATATGCATCCATCTGAGCATCTGAATCATGCCATACATGTGCATCAAGAATGTCAATAGACCTATCTGTAGGTAGATAAAATGAGACATGACGAGTCTCACATCGCACATAAGGTTGAACTCCCACTGAGACGAGACTGTCTCTCACATGAAGTACCTGCAGTGGATACCTGTGCCCAATCATAGCACCTCTGACAAGCATAAGCTGTCCCAACTGCAACTGAAAATGATGCTCACCAAGGAATGCATAACATGTGCTCTCCTGTAACTGGCTAACTGAAATCAAGCTCATAGGGAATGAAGGCACATAGCGTACATGTCTGAGCATAAATGATGCTCCACTAGGTAGCATAAGGCATATATCTCTTGCACCCTCAATATCATATGTCGTACCATCAGGCATGTGCACACATCCACAACTCTCACCTGAGAATCGACAAAACCACTTACGATGTGGAGTAACATGAAAACTGGCAAATGCATCAAGCAACCAAGCCATATGTGTGCTATCCAATGAACAAGAGGAATCATGAGATGAACCATAGGAGAAAGTAATATCACCATCACTAGCATAATCAACTGCCATAGACTCTCCTGAAACTACTACCTGACCTGCATCACGTGCATATCTCTGACGTCGTCGTCGCATCCGCCTGAAGCAACATCGTCGAATATGACCCTCATGACCACAATGCCAACATCGAAGTCATCGATGTGATCTATGTCTCACATGAGTTAATGGACTCGCATACATATCATGTAGTCTCTGCCATAATGCACTACTCGTCTCCTCATACATAACAGACTCGTATATAGAATCCACAAGCTGTAATCGGATAGTGGAGCTGGCCAATGCATCCATATCCATCCATACATGGCCGGGCATGTCACGAGGCCTCTGTGCATCTCTATGCACATATATGTGTAACCTTGCACGAACCAATGTATGCCACATCTGAGCTTTCCATCTCGGAAAGTCAATGCCATCAAATCGAGAAGACACCATGCTGGCAATCCAAGAGACTAGCAATGTAACAAGAGACTAGAAACAATACTCTATCACCAATAAGATGACACCTGCATATCCGACATATGCATAACTCACATCACAAATGTCTCGATGGAGAAAGAACCATGTGAACCACCTGTCACATAACCATGCATCTAGCATGCACATAAAACCATGAGCATAAGCCTGCTCACCAAGTCTCCAAAGTGACTAAGTAGATGTGAAAGAATCCTAGCAAAATTTCGGCAGAGTATCCCCTGTAAATTGAGCAATCAAACAAGATAACCAATCTCAAAAGAACAATGAATAATCTGTCACCACCTGTCACTGATATAAACAAAAGATAATAGCAACTACATGTGCCAAAAAACTAATGGCAATATACGTCAATACACTGGTGATGCACCTCCCACTCAAGAACGAATCCTGCAAGATGGTCCAACCTATGATAAATAACCTGTGACCAAGTCCAAGTGAATGGAGATAGTCAATGATCCAAAGCTATCGCACAAGCTTCAAGATCCACTAGAGCTCTCTTTTAGCATAAAAGCTGTCAAAATTTCGGCAGCATCTCCTCTGTAAAACGGACTCTGAACCAAATAAACCATGTGGGAATCACCATCCACATATGCCAAGAATCACACTGGCAAATATATATCAATCAATGACCAAATGCTAATAATAGTGACAAACGAATGTGTAACTGAGGCTCCAATCTGGATCCTGTACCTGCAAAGAAAACAAAGATACAAGTACCAAACAAGATCCAAAATCAACTCTCACAAAAGTATGTGCAACCGACAAGTAAATCCATAACCAAGTGGCATAAGCAAGATAGACCACAATGCCACTATACATCCATGATCGAACTCATGATGACATAATTCTCAAAAAAGAGTATACCACAATGTCATCTTACATGCCAAATGCGTGACAAGATCATGCTCTACTCTCATATGGAGGAGCTACCACAATGATCATACATGTACAATGCTTTGAAGCTCTGAAAATAAGAGCTTGCACACCATAAATTCTCTCTCGAAGAAGTTCCAAAGCAAATTCAACCTCCAAGTGCAATTAGTGAAGATGTGCTGCTCTGTGTTTTGCTGTTTCAGAGGTGATAACCTCTGAATCTGAACTTTTGGTCTTCAGCAAACTTCAAGATCTAGTCTTGGCTACGTAACGAGATAAAGAACACCTCAATCGGAGGTGCGTAGCTCAAGAAATGCATAAAACAAGCACCTGTTGTCAATTTCACTATCACCTACAACACTGCTACTCTGTATTTTGCAGTTTCGGTGACCTTGCGCTGAGAATCGGAATCTGAGTTCTTCTACAAAGTTGTAGCTATCTTTTCAAGCTACGAGCAGCAAGTTGAATCATCGCATTTCAAGCTGTAGAACTCAAATTATGACAAAAAAACCGACCTGCTGTCCTACTCAATGTAGATTCGCCTTCTACAATTCTCTGCGTTTTTCGAATTTTCGGCATTTCAGAAGTCCGAACCAGGTTCTGCACCATTCTGTGAAGTTGTAGCTCTCTATGTTAGTTACGCAGAGAACTTTAAAACGCATCAATCCGAGCTTCGTAGCTCGAGTTATGACTGAAATACTGAACAGCTGTCAAGAGATGCCGACCTGCACTTCTACTCCTTCTGACCTAAGCTTCCATTGAAGCTTCTTGCACAACAGCCTTCAGCATGCTCTGATACCAATGAAGGGCTTTGGTGTGCAGAACAAGAGGAGGAAGGAGGAGATGCAGGGAGAGAGAAGAGAGGAGAGACGTGCGGATATGCGTGGGAGCCTTGAAACCCACATAATGATCTCTCTTGAGGCAGTGCTCTATATATGATGTATATATATGAATATGGGGGTAAGGTCAAATGACCCTTACATCCCCAACATATCCTACTTGATTGAGGCTCTAGACAGTGGCCACCACCCTCCTCTCATTGGTCCATCACTAATCACCTCTTAATACCATTGGGAGATTTGACATTGCCAATCCTTGCCACATTGTGTTTGGTATCATCCCTTGTTTTTACTTCATGCTTACGCGTGGGTTTCTCCAAGCATGATAGAAGAGAAATATTCCTTGCAACACGATTTGAACAACTAGAATCTATGTAGAATATATTCTCCTCCTCTTTACCTTATTTATGACTCAAATTCATTAAAAGTAATGAATCTTCATGTGAGTGATTCTTTGAATAGTTTTTGTAGTCCCTTCTATTGTGGTTTGTATTATTGTTGTAATTTTGTCCACCTCTACCTCTTGTGTTGCCAAATCCACCTCTACCTCCTCCTTTCTATGTTCTTCCATTGACCCAGCAATTTTGAGTGGTGCGGTTGGTCTTGTTATAGATGGGACACGGTTGAATGTTTTTTACTTTTGTTTTGTCCTATGTTGCTCCTTTTTTCTTCTCTTTCCACTTGCTCTTGCCTGCATGGTTGGCTTGGAAGACTTCTTTATCATCATCCTCTTTCGTCTTTCCTTTTTTCTTCTTGTCTTTCTTCTTTATAGAAAGAGCACTTGCTTAGTTACCTTGGTAAGAGTTACCTTCATTCAGGTCATTGTTGGCCTCTTGATTGAAGAGTTTTCCAAGAAATATGTGGAATTCAGTGTATGCATATCCATGAAAAGATCATAAGCAATTGTAAATGATTACCATTGTTTGTCAATCCTAATACCATTTAGGATCTACCTCATGATAGCCTCTTCTTCAATCAATTCTCTAATTGAAGCTAATTGATCTGCAAACTCCTTGAATATAGTGATAAACTTTGTGATTTTTTGCTTTGGTGTCTTCTTCATTTGGTTAAACTCATTCCATAAGTGTTTCTCCCTAGCTTTGGGGCTAAGTGCTTCTCCCTAGCTTTGGGGCTAAGTCGTTCTCCCTAGCTTTGGGGCTAGTAGAGAAGGAATGTCTCAAGTGCATCTTAGGTTTCTTATGATGTTTTTGTGGTAACAAGAAATCAGATATAGAGTTTAAGATATAAGACTTGGCTTGAGCATCTCTTGCACACTAGAATGTTAGCTTCTCAGTCTCTTCTTGTGCTCCTTTGGATCTTGTAGTAGGCATAATTTCATCACCTGCTACAATTCCATAGAGATTTCTACCTTGCAAGAAAGCTTCCATTCTAATTTGCAAATTAGCATAGTTATTCCTATCAAGATTCTCAATCATTGAAGGAAAACCATCACCCATCTTGATGTAGCTCAGATACCATGATGAAAGTGCATGGAGAGTTGAAGATTAGTAGAAATTTGTGATTGAAGATGAAGAAATTTGGTCCAACTAACTAGCATAGGAACTATCCTTTCACTATTGAAGACTCTAATACACCTTATAAGCTTCAAGTTGATGCAATGAAACACCCCATATTCTTTGGAATATGAATGAGAAACAATTGGCTCAAAATAGATTGTTTTGTTTGTAAGGTAGTTCAAGAAACTTGCTATTTATGGTGAAACCTACCACTTCCAATGCTCAATGCTCCTAGCTTGATTATAGTTAGTTGAATTCCAAATACCAAATGGTGAATTATAGGGTTAAGTGGCCATTATGCACAAGAATCAGATTTATAGTCAAGTTATGTTCTAATTATGAGTTTAACATTGACTAGGCGTCTCCCTCGACGTTTCTAGAAAGTGCAAAGAATAAACTCGAGAGCTTAAATGACCTGTTTCTCACAATCCATGAAACCAAAGGATACAAGATTTATAAACATTAATTAGACAATAGTATCTTTCCAATGAGCCCTTACTCATGACTATTGGACCTCTAAGGAGTGAGAACCAACCTCTGCAAGTTTGCTAACTTGGAAAAGCTGATGCAGAGAAGTGAGGAACAAACAAGAAGATAATGAAAACTTGTTGCATATTCCTCTAAACTATTGTATAAGCCATTTTACCTCTTAATAATTTTTCATGACTCAGACAAACAATTTGAATTCAAATAAGCACACCAATAGAGTTAGATGAGGCCCATATTCTTTTCCTATGATCCAGGAGTTAGAGAATCAAGTTCAAATTGATTCTTGGTAGTTGGTTGAATACCTCCCTCAAGGCTTGTAGCCTTTTTGATAATCTAAGTTCACCACTTAGTGAGATTAAAGATATAGATTCATAAGTGATTATTAACTTTATAAGGATAGAGAAACTTATGAAATGTCATAACTCTAAGGTTCACTTTAGGAAGGAACTTGATTTGAGAAACACATTCTTCCCATCAACATTAAGAACTCTATCCTATAGTGGCTTACAATTTAGAGGTATTAGAACTACCAAGAAGGCCAAACAATGGGCCAAAGCTGATAGCACCTGTCTTAGATGTAGCAAGAATAGATTAATTACAAGTTCACTTCCTTGTTTATAAAGAAAATCTTTTTGGTAAGAGATCTAATATTAGTGCAGGTATTGGTAGTGGTGGAACCTATTCTAGATGTGGTGAGAATGGAACAAGTAGAAATCCACCTCCTTGATTCCAAAGTAAATATTTTTGGTATAAGAGATCCACCATTATTCTAGGTACTTGCAGTGATGGCACCTATCCTGCATATGGGAAGAATGGAACAATTACAAGTCCACTTCCATAATTACAAAGAAGATCTTTCTGGTAAGAGATCGACTATAATTGCAGGATGTATTTGTACCTCAATTGTTAGCCTAAACATGAAGTCCTTCTTGTTGAATGCCATAGGCTTCATCCTTTGCTTTGGCATGATAGAGAAGTATCACTCTCTCTTTCATATGGAAGAATAGGAATCATGCTGCTTTTTAAAAAGGACAAAAAAAAAATCTCTTTCCAATTCAAGTTTTCCCTTAGAAATGTTCGGCTTATGAGTGTTTATGTCATGTTTGATACCCTCCCTAGCAATACTAGACCTTTTGATCTCATGAGAGAGATTTCCCTTTCTAAATGGAGGGAGGCCATCGCGAAGTACTATTCCGCTCCAAGGCTACGTGTGATGTCTATGGTTCTATGCTCAGATGTTCATATTTCTATCTGATTGTAAGATTCATGTACGCGTTTTCTATATTAATACAATTTTCATGCATGTTCAAAGAAAATATCGTCTATAGTTTTCTTGCTTCGTTGCGTTTGATCAGGCATAGTCTCCGTGCAGCCCCCTTCTCACCTCAAACGGCACGACAAGCTATAGGTGATGCAGGTCAAGTCAACGGGGAGATCAATGTTAAGAGTGTGTCGCTCACCGATCAGGTCTTGATTGAGCCCTCTTCCGAACTCCTTCTTGCTTCCATGTGTACAAAGACGCCATAATCCTTCTCATCATTAGGTCAAGCACGTCGTGCATATAGGGAGAGTAGAACGAACGATCGAACGCTCTCTTTCTGGCGATGGCACCCAGGGAATGTCTGCTTAAGATTCGGAGTAAACTTTCTTCTTTCGCTTTATCCAACACTTGCTATTGTAACCGTGACAAGCAAACTCATCTGTGTGTTTGCTTAACACAACGTTGTGCGATTCGGTAATCAGGTCAATTATTCAGCTTAACGATGGCAAGTCTTTTGGTTTGAATTCCTACAGTAATTGAATGCCGCGGCTTAATAGACCGACAGATACTCGGAAGGCAAGACCCTTACATTGTAGTGGACTACGGGGGCAGATCGTATCGTACAGGCACCTGCAAGAGTAAGTGTAACGTTCTCATTTCCCAAATTGATCAGGAATCTGAATTGGAGAGGGATGATCTAAAATAATCAAATCTGTCGAACAGACGGTGGATTGCATCCTCGTTTCAATGAAGAATTTCAGATCCTCATCAGTCCAGGAGCGGCACAGAGTGTAACACTTGACGTCTTCAATAGTAACAACATAAGCGCTGATGATCACATCGCTTGTGGGACGTAAGTATGAATAATACAGAAATCTCTTGTTTTCGCTGTCTCATATGTCCTTCGGTAAAGGGCTAGAGGAAAAGCGGACTTCGCAATTTCTCTATTTCCTCAGCTTATGTACGCGAAAGTTGATTGTCGCCATTTAAAACAAGTATCGACTGGGCTTGTCTGTATTTAATCTTGCATAGATGTATCTCCTACTCATTAGATCTGATAATAATTTGTGCGCTCCTCGTTTTCTTCTTTGATGGACCAGAATTCTCCTGCATCAAGTATTGAAGGATCGGTTTCACGACTCGAGATGGCCGCTAATGACAAAAAATGGCAGGCAGGAGAACTTACCATCAAATATATCTCAGTACCTCATTTCCTTCTAATGACTCGTATTTATTTAATCATAACTGGTGCAGACGATCAGGAGAGGTGAGAGTGGTACTGGAGCTACTTGATCCTGTAGCTCATGACGACATTAACCAACGACCTCCACAATATCCTCAAGGAGCCTACCCGCTCAACGCATCACACATCCCCTATCTTCATCCTCCGCCATCATGCAGTTATCCTACCGTCTTTCCTTACGGCGGTCAACCACAGTTCCCCTATCCCAATGCGTATCCTTATGCTCAGCCATGGGGATTTTACCATCCCCAGAACACCGAAAACTTCGCTCAGCCCTCCAATGTGTATAGTTATCCTCCCCCTTCCGCTCCACCCCCTCCCACCGGGGCACAATACTACCCTCAAGGGGGGTCATCGTTTCCTCCAGCATAATACCATTTGTGCACGTTGTAGAATTCGGACGTTCTGTACATATATTTTAGAACACAGATAACAGTTTATATTCGCGTTTGGTCGCTTTTGCTTGTCAGGATCCATTTGGTCTTCTGATACTTATTTATGGAGACCTAGACGATATTTTTCCTTTGCATGGTTCATGAATTCTGTACAATATACAAAATGCAATAATGTTTCTATATTTGGGTAGGGATTTGTGTTAACACGTTTATGACTGCCGAGAATTGTTTTTTTCGCTAATTTGTTTACACTTTCCATAACCCAAACGGCTAATTATCTTTGTAAATTGTACATTCAGCAATACATTGTGCTGTGATCCTGGGCTTCTCTTCTTCATCATCATGGTGTTTAGTCCTCTATGACACTGTTTGTAAACTGAATAAACTTTGAGCTATCCCCTATATGCGTGACTCTGTTTACACTCTTTTTACTCGTTCACTGTTTATCCTATCTTAATTCGTAGAAGCATATACTGTTTTTTGTCACAAAGTTACGGCAGCGAGGAATGGTCATTCGTTCACAGTGACACAGGTAGTGGCATATATAGTTGTCCATACAAGGCAAACCCTGTATACTCCTATCGTGAGACTATCTCACTCGGAAAGACATAATTCTCACGCAAAAGGGTTACACGAATTCCGATAGAACTTGGAAGAGAAGCACCAGGCTGTTCATGCGATCTTCTCTCGGGATATTGCAATCACTTCTGTTCGCCAGACCAAACAAACGCTCGACGAGCCCAGGCAAAGGGTTTTGTTAATATATGCGAAATTCCCCCGAAAACGCAGATGCGTTTGGTCAACGAGCCGTGGCGCAACAGCTTCGTGTTATATTGGTATTGACGATCCAATTCAGGAAAAATCAACTTAGATGAATTCAAAGAGGGGCGGTGGAACTTCCAGAATGTTTGGGTATGTTCGAAGCGAAACAATAAAAGAAATTGTACCGTCGTCTCGAGCATATTTGGCTCTGTTCGAAGCGAAAATATGTTTGGCTATGTTCGAAGCGAAACACTGAAAGAAATTGTGCCGACGTCTCTAACATATTTTGCTATGTTCGAAACCAAACAACAGAAGAAATTATCCAGCGAGCTTGGTTTAGTAGATGTGTTTTGTACTTCTAGGCAGATGGTCTATCTCTGTATGCCTCAAAGTTCTTCAAGATAAATGCCTCTATCTTACGAAGTCGGGTGTGTGTCTTTCCAACTCATTGTACTCTCAAGAAAAAAAGAAAATGAAGAAATTATGCCATCGTCTTGTTCATACAAAAAAGTGGAAAAAAAAAACTTTGGTTTTGAGCTGCCACCTTATGCGAAGTATAAATAGCGAAGAATGTAGTTGAAATAGTATACGCGTTAAAGTTTCTACACATAGAGTAAATAATCTCTTGGAGTCTATTAACATTCATGTATCCCTGATCTAACCTAGCAGCCAAGTGGGTGCTCTTACATCTATTATTCCAAGAGGGTGCTCTTACATCTATTATTCCAAGTGTGACCCGTGTTAATGATAGAAGCCACAAGGTTTTGTTATTGACAAGGTTAAACCACACACGTTTTTCATTAACATGAATTATATTGTTTTTTCTACCAAGTCTATCTTTGATGTCAATAATCATGTTAAAGTCACCAAGAAGTAGAACATCTCCACATAAGGTCAAAAGCTCATTCCAACATAGAGCTCTATCATTATGAGAATCGATAGCGTAAATACTTACAATGGTGTAATTCAGGGGACTACCAATGTCTTAGGCAACCCATCGACTAGGGGGACTAATCAAGATCTTGTCCATAATGTCATTAGTTTTGGAATCAATGCCTATAGCATCTCCCCCTTTACCTGGATGATGATTAGTAAAATACCAAATATGATTGTCAGACAAGGACTTGAGATTAGCACTTAGCTTAAACCCGGAAGTCTTAATCTCTTGCAGGCAAATTAAACCATGCATATAGAACATGTCTTTAATCTAGTTATTCATAACCTTAGCTCGAACCGGATCAGTTATCCCTTTGGTGTTTAAAAAAATAAGTATGATACTATCCATTAAGGAAAAAATAATAATACTATAACATAACCTCTAAAAGCAAAAAAAGATCCCAAGTACAAAAATAGAAAAGATAATCATTTCTTAGAGACTTTAGTAGGATTTACCATTGAGACAAATGATCTTAAAGGATCGGCCTACCTTTTGGATTTGTTGGATCCATTTCCTCATCCACCATTTTCACTGTTAAGTCATTTTCAAATCTTCTTACACCCTATTTTTAGACATCATTTCCTTAACATAATTCTGATTGTGATCATTCAACTCCAACTTCCTTTTCTTGTTCGTCAACAACATGATTTGAATATTGTTTACTATCAAAATATTTTTTGTTACGTACACGAGTCCATCCCTCTTCTTGATCTTCGTTAGGAGTATTTTCCACATCCCCATTGTTGTCTTCCATGTTTTTGTCCTCTAAGTTGAGCTCCATGCTTTCCTTATTATCTTCTTTGGACTTGTAAGACTCTCCATGCTTTCCTTATTATCTTCTTTGGACTTGTAAGAATCTCTTTTCTGCTCAAAATGATTAGTGAAATCTTCAAATAGACTATCAGATTGGTTCCCAAGCATACCTACTTTCTTTTTTTGAGATTTAATATAAGGTTTCTTGGATGTGTCTTAGTGAATATTTTTACTATCAAAATTTGATCCTCTCAAGCTAACTTTAGGAACACATATTATCAATCTATGGGTAGAATTCAATAAGAAGATCACGAAATTCAACCCAAACTGAGACCTTTCTAGGTTTAAGGCCTCTAGAGTTAAAACCCACATGCCACTTGAAAAAGGTAATAGGGGCAAATTTGATGAACCACTCACGTTCACTAATAACATTAAAAGCGCTACCTAAGTCTTCAAAATATAATAGAAAGTAATTACTAGGTAGAAATTGTATATGCCTCACAAAGTATCCTTTTCTTTCTCAATTAGCTTCTACCCATTTTCTTAGAATCTCTAGGGCTGACCTTGGTCCATGGACAAGACCAATGACTATTTTTTTGGCCAATTGCACTTGCCAGTTCATGAAGGAGTTACTATCTATCACTAACATAGACTGTTCATCCTCGTCCATTTCATTACCTACTCGAAGTTCATGGAAATTATTCCCTTCATCTACTTTCTATTTGCCTTTAAGAACATGAGCACTAGAGGTTTTTGTGTTACCTTGTACTCCATTCCCGCTGAATAGCAGATTCTTGTATTAACATCTTGCCTTATGGGCTTCAACAAAAGACTTACTAGGAGATCCTCCACTTGATGCAATAACCACATTATATGAAGAAGACGCCTGGCAAGTAGGTGAGATTGAGGTCTCATGTTGCAACTTCAGTCTCTGACCAGGGGATACTCCACATTGTAGTTGCAGTGCTGGAGGAAGAAGCTAGGCATCTATTTGGACCTTCATCATCATCTTCTTATCGTGCATGTTCTGCATACTAGTTCATGTATCCATTACAAATGGCATCCTATAGTGCCAACAGAGAAGAGCACATTTTCACAAGATAAATGAGCCATGATTAAGTATCACCTACCCGCCAAGAACCACAAAAGTTTTCTAGCGGGATAATCCCTCTCTAGGGGGGAACAACACCTCTTAGATAGAAAGACCAAGCTTACATGAGTACCAATATGCCTACAGATCATGGATAGGACCTGCATGCCCAAATCCCCAAGGGGAAAGACACGAGTCTCAAATGCCTTCAGCCTAGAGGACAAGAAACCCTCAAGAAGAACAAATATAAGAATCCATTGAATCACAAAAATGACACCAAAGCCTATCTTTCTGTTAATGCTATGATGCTTCATCTGACATGTTCATCCACTACTGCTATGATGCTTCGTCCATTGCTACTACGACATTTAACCAATTTTTGTTCTGACCTCCCTCTTCAAGAACATTGCATCCCAATGTGTATTCAATCATTTTTTTAAATCTGTTTTTTCCTGTTACAAATGAATTTCATATAATTATAGGAATAAACCAATCTCACACACACACACACACACACACACACATATATATATATATATATATATATATATATATATATATATATATATATATATATATATATATATATATATATATATATATATATATAGTCATTTTCTATATTCACAAAGGATAATGGCACACATATTGTCTATAATATGTTCACCTCTTATGTGTGAACCAATTATTAATTGAAGAGCTATGAATTAAAGCATTCTTCGACCTGGAATTATAACATTTTAGTTGTCTATTCTACCCGTTTTGTGTGACCCTATTCTAAAATACTTAGCCCCTCCAAGTGGAGAGAATATTTTCTAAGATTGTATCCTTAGCGACACTCGTTTGTATCATCCTTTAGCCTTTTATTAATAAATTTCTCTTTCTTGTTTGCTCAAAATGAAAAAGCCTTTCGCGTATTCAATTTCCTTGTTTGGCAGTGGAGGCTTAAAATCCTGGAGACTTTTTAGGGAGTTCCGTCTTTGACATGAGTTTAAATGCGAAAGAACAACACATGCCCCCGCCCACAGAACTCTCTTCATTCCGGCAGGAACCCACAATTACGACTCACGAAGTTACGAGTCCATCCCCAGCTACAAATATTGAGCAGCTGCCAGCTATTCGAGCTTGTCTTCCATCTTCCCCGCCTTATCTGACTGTGGGTCCATAAAAGCCTAACCTCAAGGTGCACCCCAAGCAGGTGATGGAGGTCAAGTCAACGTTCAGAACAATGTTAAAAATCTGGCTCTCATTGTGCAATGTGGATCCGTTACAGCCTCACTTCAGACCAAGGTAAGGTGAAGTCAACGGGGAAAACAATGGGTCGCTGACTGCGTCTTGAGTTTTGATTCTTGATTGAGCCCTCTCCCTATCTTTCCTAAGTCTTTCTCTGCCGTGGGTCGCGACTCGCCACTCCAGAGGAGACGTCCTGATCAGGACCTAAATTTCACGGTCAAGTACGTGGTGCGGCGTGCCTATAGGGAGACTACATCGAGCGATCCAGCTTCCTCTCCCCGACGATCGCAAGGAACGTATGCTTAAGCTTAAGCTTGAGTCTAAACTTTCTTCTTTTGTATTATTCATCATGTAACCGTCAAACGAGATTGTGCGATTTGGTAATCACCTCTCACCGTAGGCGATACTTTTGATCTGATTTCCTGCAATAGTTTTTTTTTTTTAATAAAAGGAAGTTCAGTCTTGGCCTATTCTTCCAAACTTTAATTAATTAAAATAAAGAAAAGTTACAAGTGAATGGGACTAGTGCCCATGGGACCCCTCAAATCCCACAATGCAGGGGAAGAGGACGGCAAGCTAGAGGGCATTACAGATGAGGTGGATAAATCTATCGTCTCCCTCATGTGGGACCCATTTGGGTTTCAACTTGTTATTTTCGAGAAGATAAATACAGTGATGTTTAAACGGTGGAGATCTCTTATCTCAGTAGATTCTATTACCTAGAAGAAACAAGGATTTCTCAATCGACCATTCCTTTGGAATTTGGCCAAAATTGATAGCACACCGCTCCCTCCAAATCTTCCAAAGAGTCTCGCCCCTGATGGCATTCCACAACCTTGATGAGCAGCCAGTCACCTCGCCTAACAGCGCCTGTTGCCAATTGATTTGGTTCCAGAGTCTCAAAATCCGCATCACGTGGTGCTAGATAACGTGGGACTTGGGGCAATCGAAGAAAAGGTGAGCTAAATCTTCGATGCATCAATGGCAACTCTTGCACCGTGGAGGCACACCGCAAATTTTGTTAGCCCTTGCATTGGACTAGATACCCTTATGCAAGATCTGCCACATGAGAATGGACTTTTTAATCTCAATTAGGGGATGCCAAATAGACATGAACTTAAGTTCCCATCGAAGTTTGGTCCAAGAAAGGCACCATAGCTTGTTAAGGGTCTCTTTGAAGTTGGGGATTCTGGATAGTTTCTTACCAGTTCTCCATTTGAGGCCCTCCAGGCAAGGAAGATCATGTCCGTAGAGAAGGCGGGTAGTTGAGCGATCCCACACTAAACACCTGCCATGAAGAAGATTCCATTCCTCGAGGGTAACTCTAAGACTCAGGCCTAAGTCTTCGAACCTAATCCACTGGTCGGTCTCTTGTTTCTAGAGTTGTTTCCACTATTTGAACCCCTTGTTCCATAGCCGCTTAGCAGTTTGGAGGTTCCAGGACTCTACCCCCCTAATGCCACAAATCGGGAACCAGATAGAGTCATTTTGTCTTATTCCAGCCGCCCACTTCCACTCATCACTGATTCTGATGAATTGTTCGGCCTTGTTCCAACTCTTCCATGGGAACAGACAAGGCTAGATCCTTTAGGGGACACCGGGTGGGGGGAGAACATAAGCATGAGGATCCCTAAGTCCTTCCAACCAGGATGGCCAACTAAGGTAAGGTCTTTCATGTTTCTGAAGATCAATTTAGCCCAAGAGGACTCACTATTATCCTCCCCCTTCCGCTCCACCCCCTCCCACTGGGGCACAATACTACCCTCAAGGGGGGTCATCATTTGCTCCACCATAATACCATTTGTGCACGTTGTAGAATTCGGAGGTTCTGTACATATATTTTAGAACACAGATAACAGTTTATATTCACGCTTGGTCGCTTTTGCTTGTCAGGATCCATTTGGTCTTCTGATACTTATTTATGGAGACCTAGACAATATTTTTCCTTTGCATGCTTCATGAATTCTGTACAATATACAGAATGCAATAATGTTTTTATATTTGGGTAGGGATTTGTGTTAACACGTTTATGACTGCCGAGAATTGTTTTTTTTGCTAATTTGTTTACACTTTCCATAACCCAAACGGCTAATTATCTTTGTAAATTCCACATTCAGCAATACATTGTGTTGTGATCTTGGGCTTCTCTTCTTCATCATCATGGTGTTTATGATCATGGTGTTTAGTCCCCCATGACACTGTTTGTAAACTGAATAAACTTTGAGCTATCCCCTATTGATGTCCCAAGATTTTCTCCTAAATTGGGCAGCCAACGAATCCATGTTTTGTCCTATAATGACTTTAGACTAAAACAAAAATTTTAATTGGGGGGCCATACTTTCACTTCTGCATACAGTGCCGCTTCACATACCTTCACATTTTGCCTTTTAATTCTTTACTTGTGCACCTAAGAGAGGGTTCACCTGAACTTTCCAAAACACTTTAAAAACACTTTGAACCTAAGGGAAATTACAGAAATACCTCTGCAACCTGCAATCCACTTTCTACAAAATACAACCTTTGTGAACAATTACTTGTGCACTACCTGTGCACTTTGACACCTGAACTTTGAACACTTTGACTTTACCCATGTTGACTTTGACCTTGATCTTGTTGACTTTGATTGCTTTGACTTTGACCCTTTTTACTTTGACTTTTATTGACTTTGACTATGGTTGACTTTGACTCATATGACTTTTATGGGCTCAAGAGTTGCCCACCACCTAATGTGCTCTTCGTCCCGGAGAGCTACTGCCAAAACTCTGAGCAGATTTGACACCATGATTCTTGTGCTGCAAAAACTTCCGAAGGACACCTGAGCAGCTACCAAGTCCACCAGAAACAGGAGAGAACAAACACCAGGGAAGAACCCAAAAGTGCTTCTTTGCACACAAAAATCATTTGAATCTAGGGCCTAAATAAGGATGCTTGGTTCTTAGGACAACAATTGGTATAGTGGTCTCTGGCCTCTGGGTAGTTCTTGCAAGGAGGGGCATTTTCTGGTAGAGTGCACCTACTTTGATTGTGCCCACATTCTCCACATCTAAAACAAATAATCGGCCTCCTAGGCCCATTTCCAAAGCTATCCCTTTGTCTAGGGTTGTAATTGTTACCTTGATTAGGTGCAACTTCCATCACGTTAGCTCGTGGTAGGGCTCCTCCTTGTGTCCAATATGTTGTTGCAGGCATTCCTCTTGATTGACATTCCTCGGCCTCATGACTAGCTTTCCTGCATATTTGGCAAGTTACACTTAACAGAGGACATTCACTTACTACATGACCTTGCTTGCTGCACATGGTACACCATAGTCCACTTTTGAAGCCACCCCCTTTGAGTTCCAATAACTCCTGTCGAAGCTGGACCAGTTCTTCTGCTTGGGCTTCCTCTTCCTTTTGTAGCTTCAATGCCTCAATCTCCCTCCTCAAATGAGTAATAGCATTCTCCTCTTCTTTATGGGGCGTATTCCTTTTTAAGCCCTCCAGCTCTTTCCTTAGCTGGATTACTGGATCCTCCATTTCTGTAGAATAGGGTAGTTGAGAAGAAATTGCTCCATATTGTTGCCTAATTTGCTCCAGTCGTATAGCTGTATTGATGAACTCCTCTATGGAGGTTGTTGGCAACACTAATTCCTTGATCTTACATTATGTGGTCACTAGAAGTGGCTTAGGTAACCATTTTTTAATAAAGAAATCATGTGGAGGATCTGGCAACTTAGCCATTAGTGCCTTGGCCCTAGTTACAAACTCTAGAAACTGGCTTCTCAGCAAACTGGTTGAACCATTTATCTGCTAACCCTTCTAATGTGGCAAGGAAGAGTATCAAAAAGGCATCGTCTCTTCCCATCAAGCCTCTTGTTTTGCATAGTGCTAAAAACCTCCTAATACGCTCGTCCGGATCTTCCTGAGCTAAGCCTTTGAAAGAAGGAAATTTTATATTTAATCTTGATAGTAGGGTTTCCAAATCTACCTGACATGCCATGCTCTTTACTGATGAGGTTGACGATAGTGGACTGGAGGATCTTCTAACAACCTTCCTTCTTGTTGCTTTGTAGGTAACCCTCAATTTTTGGGACCAGGTTGCGGTCATGAGCTGTTCATAGTCCTCTTAGTATGAGATAATTGATAAGAATATTTACCTCTTAGCCCAATGAAGTAGTACTATCGACACTTGAATAATGCTTCTCCACACTGCAATATTTCTTCTCCTATGCTCAAATCTCCTTCGAATCCCATCGTGCGTGCCAAATTTGTTGGGGGGATTCTTGGACAAGAAGGGATTTGAGTGTTTGTAGGAGAAAAGATAAAGACAAGAAGAAAGATACACACTAGAAGCCTCTGTCGATTGATTATAAGAAGACAAATACAATGGTGATGCACAATACAATCCAATGCTTCTGTGCAAAATCCCACAGAGTGCTCAATCACAAAATACCAAATACCCAAGGGTCTTATTGCTGCCGGCCTTCTTTGCACCAGACCTTCACCTTCTCCAAGCCTATACTTGTGCACACCTTGTGTAAGAAATTGAACTCACAACCTCTTGGTTAGGAATGTGATGGGCTAACCACTTGGCCCAAAAGCCATGGTTGAGGATTACTTCCTAATCATCTCTCTTAGGGTGTAGTTCAACCATCTCCTATCTATCAAGGGCGTGCTTCAATCATCTCCTTCCTATCACTTTATTACATTCTTCCCCCCTTAGTTGATCATTGTCCTCAATGATCTGCTCATTATCCCTCTAGCCTCCATGAATTGATGTCCCTTGAATTGATGTCCCTTGAATTGATGTCCCTCAACCTTTGCATAGTTTCTGGAACCTTGTTCGCAACCTTGGTGTCTTGAACACTGTTCTCAACCTTAGTATCTTGAACCTTGTTCTCACCCATGTTTGGTATCTTGAACACTCAATCAAGTGCCACCCAAGGATTCCCGAAGATTTCACACTTCGGAGATAGCTCATTAAAATGTTCGTTCCGAGAGCTTTCCAACGGTATATTACACACCTCAATCCGACCTACGGATTGAGAGATACACTCAAATCTTTGTTAAGCTTACCTTTGAGATCGACACGCGTGCGTTCCTTGCCCAAGCCCACTTCCTAGGCTCTGATACCAATTGAACTCACAACCTCTTGGTTAGGAATGTGATGGGCTAACCACTTGCCCCAAAAGCCATGGTTGAGGATTACTTCCTAATCCTCTCTCTTAGGGTGTAGTTCAACCATCTCCTATCTGTCAAGGGTGTGGTTCAATCATCTCCTTCCTATCACTTTATTACACCTTGCACCAAGCTTCCAATAAGGGAGAGGGATGGACACCTTCTATCGGCATGTGCACAGCTTCAATGGGACCTTGGGATCCTTGGGGTGACTAGCTTAGCACTTCTCTGCACACTTCCTTAGTCACTCTTCATGCATACCTTGCACTTCACTTCTCTGCGTCGCACACCGTGTGTCTCTTTCACTTCTCTCTCTTGCCTAGCTTAGACTATGCTCACCTTGCTTAGTCCTCCAAGAATAGTCCTTGCCTTGATTTGAGTGTCGATTCACGTATGCTCCTAACTCCTAGAGTATCTTGGTGCTCACTTTAGACTAAAACAAAAATTCTAATTGGGGGGCCATACTTTCACTTCTGCATACACTGCCGCTTCACATACCTTCACATTTTGCCTCTTAATTCTTTACTTGTGCACCTAAGAGAGGGTTCACCCGAACCTTCCAAAACACTTTAAAAACACTTTGAACCTTAGGGAAACTACAGAAATACCTCTACAACCTGCAATCCACTTTCTACAAAATACAACCTTTGTGAACAATTACTTGTGCACTACCTGTGCACTTTGACACCTGAACTTTGAACACTTTGACTTTGCCCATATTGACTTTGACCTTGATCTTGTTGACTTTGACTCCTTCGACTTTGACCCTTTTTTACTTTAACTATGGTTGACTTTGACCCATATGACTTTTATGGGCTCAACATTAACCATTTATAATTGGGGGAAAATATATTAAGATTAATGTTGAGGGGATCCCTACAAGATTACGACCACCACGTGATAGAGAGATGACTCTCCTCCCAACCTTATGCATGTATATATAGCTCTCTCTAGGGGACTGCCTGCTTGAGCAGGTGGATACTAACCCTCCAAGTGTCAGCCACGTAATGCATGTGTGCCATGTGTCCCAGTTAACTAGAGTTAACTCAAGTGGATGCTTCTAGAAGGGCTCTAGAACTCTTTGGGCAAAATACTCTCCCCATGTACCCCATGGGGATTGAACCCAAGACCTCCTCCTTCACACCAATGAGCCTTAACCACTAGGCTAAGTGGATCACTTGTTCACAAGAGTAGATGATCTCATTGTAAGTCTAAACTCGAGATATTTGGTCATACACACGGGTGACCAAGCGGTGTCCGATTTCAGATCCATCTGAACCGGTCGGACCCTTAGAACATAAAATTTAGTTTATTAATTCTTCCCCCTAGAAAATATTTTCATCCTCGAAAATAGAGCTATATACATACTATAGGTAACCCTCGAGCCTCATGTTCTAAAACTGGAAGAACATGGTCATGTTCTAGAACTGGAAGAACATGTCTCATCTCCGTGGTGGTATCCTTGCCCAAATGATTCAGAACACTATCTTGCTTTGCACTTTGATAAACTGGTCAAAATACAAAGTAGTGAATAAATAATGGTGGATCTAAAAACATCTTTGACTAATTCACAGTTTTTTTACTAGGTGCAGTCTGGGCACAAACATGTGAATTGGATGGATTACTAGTCCAATTCTAGGCATGACTATTGCATGGACTTAGTAACAAAGGCATGATTTTTAGCCCTCGCAAGAATTTCAGAACTCTTTGATTTACTTGAATTTGATTTGAAAAACTTGAAGTTTGATTGGCCCAAACATATGACTTGGATGTTTGTACAATGGTTAACTCTCAACTAGCAATTACTTGATTTCTTTACCTGACTTAAGGACTACTTTTTCCTAATGGGATTGAACATCCTATGTAAATTGTAGGAGAAAGGTTTACCATTTAGTTTGAGTCAACCGTACTATAACTTGAGCAAGTCAAATCCAAAATAAAAACTATCCAACTTAGGACTCTTTTCTCAAAGACTTGAGCTAAAAGTTCTTGAATATTGTCAATCTGGTGAGCAATTCCTAACTTCTCTACTCTAGAGTATACTAGACTCTAGGAAATTATGTATGCTACAACTTGAAGAAAACTCAAATAAATAAGTCCACATAGACTTATAATCTTTTGAAGATCGAAAAGGTTCTTGTACAAAACATCTATCTAGTATGTTTAATTTAGTTACCTGGTTCTAACTGTCTAACCCTCACTACAACATATCAGCCATATACCGAGGCTTTTACTGAGGAAATTGAACGGGTGCATTTTTGCCCCGATGTTGGTGTAAGTATTGGTATAGGCATCAGAACTAAAGCACCAGTATAGGTGTCGATATAAGCATTGTTATGAACGTCGGTATAAGCATCGGTATAATCCTCAGAAATATCGATGCTCATATCAATGCCATACCGGTGCCTATACCGATGCCCGCTGGGTGTACCGTCACACATACCAATGACCGTGCTGGGAGTACCATTGCTTATACCGTGACCATATCTACAAAATTTGTTTTGGGCACAGTGTGTCATCTTTTGCTACCGCAACATTACCATGATGTTGTTTAGCAAAAGACAATATACTCTACCCAAAAAAAACTGAGTACATGTGATGTGTACTCTAATGGCAATCAAAATATGATTTTATAAAGCAAAATACTATTGGACACAAAAGAGATAATCAGAATAAATCATGAACCATGAACCATGTACAAAAAAAGTTATATATTTCATAAATGAAGCATGTATAAGAGTATGGCAAACCACTGTCATATATGAGGCTTTTACAAAATGTGACAAAGCACTGCCATATAAGAATCAAATACAAAATTCTCGTGCACCATTGCCATATATGAGCCAAATACAAAATTGTGGCAGACCATTGTCATACACATGCACAAAATGATCAAAACAGTCCATATGAGCAGTCCAGCAACAAAGAACATTCATGAAATGAGATAAATTCACATGAGATTTACAAAGAACAAGTAAAAACCAAGTTTATAAATTCATCACCTCATCACAAATTCTCCCATGAAACGAGCAACCACGTCCCTCCAAGTCCTCCAACATTGCAATCAATCCATGGTGATATCCATAAGCCTTCTCCATTTGTGTTGGAGGACGACCCATTGCCAGCTCCTGCAAAAAATATACAAAACATTACAGAAACATACATGACAAGCTTAACACAAACAAATTCAATAAACTAAATGGTACTTACAAATTTGTGATGCATCTTGTCATATTTGTTGTTGCCCAAATGTGACAGTCCAACGGTATCTAAACGTGTGGTTGTGGCATCTCGGTGCTCATGATATCAGTCAGGATTCTGCTACTGCTCATCGTGAATCATATCCCACTCCTCAGTATCTAACCATACAGGCTTTGATAAGGCTTCTTTGAAAGCATCATGATCTTCGGATCATCAATGGGACATAATTTCACGTATAGTGTGTAGAATCCACTCTAAACTAATAAGAGGTTGCCCATGTGCTGGCCGAAACTCCTAATAAATCCTCTCTGTGATATAATTGTTTCGATCTTTATCTTGTTCACTCCATTTCAACATGATAAAGTGTCCAAAGTATATGGAGCAAAGCTATCGTATATGTTGACGCATGGCGTTTCTGACCGCATCCATCACCGGAACTCCATCATGTATACTATACACCTTGGAGTCAGTGGTGTTCCATGTGGTGTACCATATGGCATACCTACATCATTAGGGGAAAAATGAACCCTGCATGGGTCTTTTAGATTAAGAGGTGATTAGTGATGGACCAATGAGAGGAGGGTGGTGGCCACTGTCTAGAGCCTCAATCAAGTAGGATATGTTGGGGATGTAAGGGTCATTTGACCTTACCCCCATATTCATATATATACATCATATATAGAGCATTGCCTCAAGAGAAATCATTATGTGGGTTTCGAGGCTCCCACGCATATCCGCACGTCTCTCCTCTCTTCTCTCTCCCTGCATCTCCTCCTTCCTCCTCTTGTTCTGCACACCAAAGCCCTTCATTGGTATCAGAGCATGCTGAATGCTGTTGTGCAAGAAGCTTCAATGGAAGCTTAGGTCAGAAGGAGTAGAAGTGCAGGTCGGCATCTCTTAATAGCTGTTCAATATTTCAGTCATAACGCGAGCTACGAAGCTCGGATTGATGCGTTTTAAAGTTCTGTGCGTAGCTAACATAGAGAGCTACAACTTCACAGAATGGTGCAGAACCTGGTTCGGACTTCTGAAGTGCCGAAATTCGAAAAATGCAGAGAATTGTAGAAGGCAAATCTACATTGAGTAGGACAGCAGGTCGGTTTTTTTGTCATAACTTGAGTTCTACAGGTCGGAATACGATGATTCAACTTGCTGCTCGTAGCTTGAAAAGATAGCTACAACTTTGTAGAAGAACTCAGATTCCGATTCTCAGTGCAAGGTCACCGAAACTGCAAAATACAGAGTAGCAGTGTTGTAGGTGATAGTGAAATTGACAGCAGGTGCTTGTTTTATGCATCTCTTGAGCTACGCACCTCCGATTGAGGTGTTCTTTATCTCGTTACGTAGCCAAGACTAGATTTTGAAGTTTGCTGAAGACCAAAAGTTCAGATTCAGAGGTTATCACCTCTGAAACAGCAAAACACAGAGCAGCACATCTTCACTAATTGCACTTGGAGGTTGAATTTGCTTTGGAACTTCTTCGAGAGAGAATTTATGGTATGCAAGCTCTTATTTTCAGAGCTTCAAAGCATTGTACATGTATGATCATTGTGGTAGCTCCTCCATATGAGAGTAGAGCATGATCTTGTCATGCATTTGGCATGTAAGATGACATTGTGGTATACTCTTTTTTGAAAATTATATCATCATGAGTTCGATCATGGATGTATAGTGGCATTGTGGTCAATATCTTGCTTATGCCACTTGGTTATGGATTTACTTGTCGGTTGCACATACTTTTGTGAGAGTTGATTTTGGATCTTGTTTGGTACTTGTATCTTTGTTTTCTTTGCAGGTACAGGATCCAGATTGGAGCCTCAGTTACACATTCGTTTGTCACTATTATTAGCATTTGGTCATTGATTGATATATATTTGCCAGTGTGATTCTTGGCATATGTGGATGGTGATTCCCACATGGTTTATTTGGTTCAGAGTCCGTTTTACAGAGGAGATGCTACCGAAATTTTGACAGCTTTTATGCTAAAAGAGAGCTCTAGTGGATCTTGAAGCTTGTGCGATAGCTTTGGATCATTGACTATCTCCATTCACTTGGACTTGGTCACAGGTTATTTATCATAGGTTGGACCATCTTGCAGGATTCATTCTTGAGTGGGAGGTGCATCACCAGTGTATTGACGTATATTGCCATTAGTTTTTTGGCACATGTAGTTGCTATTATCTTTTGTTTATATCAGTGACAGGTGGTGACAGATTATTCATTGTTGTTTTGAGATTGGTTATCTTGTTTGATTGCTCAGTTTACAGGGGATACTCTGCTGAAATTTTGCTAGGATTCTTTCACATCTACTTAGTCACTTTGGAGAGTTGGTGAGCAGGCTTATGCTCATGGTTTTATGTGCATGCTAGATGCATGGTTATGTGACAGGTGGTTCACATGGTTCTTTCTCCATCGAGACATTTGTGATGTGAGTTATGCATATGGATATGCAGGTGTCATCTTATTGGTGATAGAGTATTGTTTCTAGTCTCTTGTTACATTGCTAGTCTCTTGGATTGCCAACATGGTGTCTTCTCGATTTGATGGCATTGACTTTTCGAGATGGAAAGCTCAGATGTGGCATACATTGGTTCGTGCAGGGTTACACATATATGTGCATAGAGATGCACAGAGGCCTTGTGACATGCCCGGCCATGTATGGATGGATATGGATGCATTGGCCAGCTCCACTATCCGATTACAGCTTGTGGATTCTATATAGAAGTCTGTTATGTAGGAGGAGACGAGTAGTGCATTATGGCAGAGACTACATGATATGTATGCGAGTCCATTAACTCATGTGAGACATAGATCACATCGATGACTTCGATGTTGGCATTGTGGTCATGAGGGTCATATTCGACGATGTTGCTTCAGGCGGATGCGACGACGACGTCAGAGATATGCACGTGATGCAGGTCAGGTAGTAGTTTCAGGAGAGTCTATGGCAGTTGATTATGCTAGTGATGGTGATATTACTTTCTCCTATGGTTCATCTCATGATTCCTCTTGTTCATTGGATAGCACACATATGGCTTGGTTGCTTGATGCATTTGCCAGTTTTCATGTTACTCCACATCGTGAGTGCTTTTGTCGATTCTCAGGTGAGAGTTGTGGATGTGTGCACATGCCTGATGGTACGACATATGATATTGAGGGTGCAGGAGATGCATAAAATTGACTGTATCTAAAAAAGTTGAACGAAACTGCCCAAACGAGTTCTGCTAGACCTGTAGCAGACTTTGAGACGCTTAAACTGGCAAACAGAAACTGGTATATACCTTTGGCACAAAAGGACGAAATAGCCTGCACAAGCACTACAATAGTGCATTCGGAGGCTGAAACGAGCTCAGATCGCGATTTTGGCACCACATTGCAAAGCTGTTTTGAACTCGGAAACACCCTGAGTATGCTCACCAAA
>CM035429.1:143646986-143651986 GCA_020310875.1 Ceratopteris richardii
TCTGCTTGACTATGGCCATGTAGAGCAGCCAAAGGATCAAAGAGCTGAAAAATTCCAGCAAAATAAAGCTGAAAAATGTAGAGAATTTCCAACCAGCATGGCTGAAAATTTTCAGCCAAAAATTATCGGAATTGCTTGAAATTTTCAGCCACATATGGCTGAATATTTGCATCAAAATATTATTGAAAATGAGCATGAAATTCAGCCCATGCATGATATACATGTTGACAATGTATTACATAATGAATGCATGTCTATCAAGAGTGCACAAACTATGCCAAAGTGGCTGAAATAAACTTTTCAGGATAGCGAATCGAGTGCACCTTTACTTAGTAGAACAAGATCAAGCTGTCACCATGCATGAAGTAATTTTGTGGATTATTCTCTTATGGCAATAGCATGTAATGAAGAGCCACTTACTCTTGAAGATGCATGTGACAATCCACAATGTATGAGTGCTATGCAATCAAAAATGGATTCCATACATAGGAATGGTACTTTGGAGTTATGTGAATTACCAAAAGGAAAAAATGTCAGTGTTACAAAGTGGGTTTACAAGATTAAGAGAAAGTTTGATGGTAGCATTGATCACTACAAAGGAATCTTGGTTACCAAAGGATACGCCCAACAATATGGCATTGACTATGAAGAAACTTTTGCACCTACTTCATGCATGACTACCATTCATACCATGCTTGCATTGGCTGACCATTGAGGTGCAAAAGTACATCAATTGGACATAAAAATGGCTTTCTTGAGTGGTGATCTGCAAGAAGAGGTTTATGTGAAGCAATCTCCTAGATTTGCCATGGAAGGGCAAAAGCATATGGTCTGTCACTTGCATAAAGCCTTGTATGACCTCAAGCAGAAAAGTTCTCAAAAGAGAAGAAACTTTAAAAATACGACACTATCTAATGTAAAACTACATGGGTGAAACCCTTGGGATTTATTATTTATTCACACCCTATTTGAAGCATTTTGAACCTTAGGGCTAATTCTCTAAGGTTGAGTAGCTTAGTCTTGATTGGAAGCTTCTCTTAGCCACTTGATTTATATATGAAAGCTCGGAGGGTCTTCTTTTAGGAGGCATGTGATTTCATAATCTTGGAAACTATGTGATCACCTTGGGGACCCATGTCATGGAAGGTACAAATATCCCCTTATGGTTTAGTTATCCAAGACTTGGAGCTATATATTGGAGGGGTTGGTTGGGTGGATATGTGCATCTCTCTCCATAGAGTGGCTTTGCTACCTAGTTTCTTTAGTTGATTTGATTGTGAAGGTTAGACCTCACACAACACAAGTATCACAAAATTGAATTGATTTAAATCACGGACTTATTAGGAGAAGTTATCTAAATCTCATAGCCCATAAAGGCATACATCTCGTTCTTGGATCTCATGTCAATGCGACTTCTTTCCTTGCAAAAGAAATGGCATCCAAAGGCCTATTTTCGATCTTTCTTGAGCTCTATGAATGAGCCCATAAGAGCTCTATCTAAAGAGATCATAAGAAACCAAGCTTCATTGGTAGCCTCTAGTCTACTATCCCACCCAAGAGCTTCAAAATGGTGTGAAATGAGGGGAATAATGCCATTTGGCAGCTCTTCCTCTTCCACTACTTGGTTGCAGTCAAAGAAGCTTCTATTTGCTTTATATGATCCATGAAGAGGAAAAACAAGCCTATATGTGGGATATTTGCTCTTACTAGCATGCCTACAACTCCATTCTCTCCCCTCTAAAGATCCTCCTCAACAAGAAAGGGTCTCAAATTGTTGTCCATCCCATGAATGCCTAACCAAGCACTCTTCAATATGTGTAGACAATGGATGAGCACTTGATGAAGCTCTCTAATCTCTCTTTTCCAATCAATGAGTGAATTTTCTACATGTGGAGTATGACCTTGAGAAGGAATTGATCTTCTACAACGATATATTGGAGAACACCATGGAAGATGAAATAAAATATGGAAATAATGATCAAAATCTTGGGAGATTGAAGAAGGACTATGGCTTTATCATTGTCAACTTCAACAAGAAGAGCATGCAGATAAATGAATGGCTAACTTATTCTAAGCCAAGTAATAAGTACATTATTAGGATCGATTAACATTAAATTTCCTCTTGTGGAATTCCAAATTCCATAAAATTCATGGCATGCCTCATCAACAAGGCCAAGGAATTAAGTGATAGGTCAAAATTTTTTTCTTTTCTTAAGCCATGATGCAATGATGGTAGCCAATAATGATTACTATTAAAGCTCTAAGGAAGAAGAGAATTTTTGTAGTGTTTTAGGAAGGAAGAACCAATACCTTATGAATAATCATAGGTTAAAATTCTTGCTATTGATGATTGAAGGATGATAAAGATATCATCTTTTCAAAGTATCAATGCTTCCTTTCGAGTAAGTTCTTTAAGAACTATTTGGATCTTCACACAATTCTTGCAAGAAAATGGGATTTATGAAGAAGAGTTAAACTAGGTTTTGAGACACCCTAAATAGCATTTATCAATGTCCTATAGGGACTAGTTTTTAAATGGTACAATGTATTGAACTCTTCTTCAGACCATGAATTCGATTGGTAAATCAGTTATTCTTTTAAGTTTAGATTCTCGATTATGTCAAGAGCTAATACCTAGTTTGATTAAAAAAATTATATTATCATATGACATAACAATAGTCTTTCAAATTTAATATGAACAAAGGAATCATTGAAAAGCATAACTTTAAAATTAAGTATTTTCAATTTGTAACTACATCTAAGACTTGGCAAGTTGAAATTTCATTTTGAACATAAGAACCATAATTGCTCTTCAATGAAATTAACAACTCACGGGTAAAAAGAGTAATAGCTCTCACTTGATTATAGTAGAAAAAAAATTGATCCCAAGGTTCAATCTATGCTTACCTTTACTAAAGTGGACATGTACGTGGGGTGGAGGCCCATATTGCACATAGCCTAAATAAAAAAATAGGTAGGGATGTTCTACTCGACCATTGTCATTCTTTCCACACTTTGCACTTGATTTAGTTTTTCATGTGCAAACCTAGATGGAGCTTTAAATGGTTTGGTCAAGGATCATACCATACATGGATTCTCCTCTTTTGAGATTCAATCGAGATAGGATCTTCCTTCTTAATAAGGATTTGAATAAGAGAGATGAAGATCATGTTCAATGAGACTTATCATGAGGCATGGGGGAATACCTCAAGGTATATATCTCCACTCATTTTTTAGGACATAAATGCTTTTCAAGGGGGGATGTTGTATAACTACATGGGTCTAAGGGCTAGAACCCTTGGGTTTCTAGCTATGAAACACTTGTGATTTATTAATTATTTACCCCTTTTTGAAGGTTATTTAACCTTAGAGTCGATTCTCCAAGGTTGAGTACCTTAGGCTTGATTGAAAACTTCTCCCATCCACTTCTTTTGTACATGAGATCTTGGAGGCTCTTCTTTTAGATGACATGTGATTTCATGTGATTGCATAATCTTGGAAACCATGGTAACCTTAGGGACCCATGCGATGGACGGTACACGTCCCCTTGTGGTTTGCTTACCCCCTTAGACTTGGAGATTGTCACATAATCCTAGTAGGAGATGATTGAACCATGCCTTAAGAGAGAGGATTATGAAGTAATCCTCAACCATGGCTTTTGGGGCAAGTGGTTAGCCCATCATACTCCTAACTGGGAGGTTGTGAGTTTGATTCCCAACATTGGTATCGGAGCCTAGTTGAGAAATTAGGCAAGACGGAGGTTCATGCCTCATTCGTGGGCACTTGGAAAAAGCGCTTATCCGTGGTGAGTGTGAACTGAAACTAGCCTTAGATGAAGGCGCATGGACATTTGGGCACCCACAGAGGGTGGGATAGGTCCAAATTTGGTCCATGTGTTGGAGTTTCAGGTTGGTGGAAGCACTCATGCATGGAAAGTGGGTCCAAGAGAGTCAGAAGGGTCCACAAGTGAGCATTGAGGACAATGCTCAGTCTAAGGGGGAAGGAATGTCACATAATCCTAGTAGGGGATGGTTGAACCATGCCTTAAGAGAGAGGATTAGGAAGTAATCCTCAACCATGGCTTTTGGGGCAAGTGGTTAGCCCATCGTACTCCTAACCGAGAGATTGTGAGTTTGATTCCCAACAGAGATATACATATTTGAGGATTTGGTTGGGTGATTACATGCATCTCTATCCCTAGAGTGGCCTTGATACTTAATGTTCTTTAGTTGATTTAATCTGTGGAGGTTAGAACTCACACAACACTCTCCTAAACTATTTCCAAGATATTTTTGCCCTTTCAACATTCTTAAAATGGTTGAGGTTTTGGTTTATGAGTGAAATATTATCTAGTTCACCTAGTATTTCATGTCAAAAGATTGAAAAGAAAACTGACTAATAGTCCAATAGTCCAACCCAAATCACTTTAGAATATCCCTCATGAAGTAGAGAAAATGCTACACACTCAAGATAAAAAGACAAAGAGTCATCTATATAAAGAATTTCTAGTTAAATGGAAAGATGTGAGAGAAGAAAGTGCCACTTGAGAACGTTGTGGTCAAGATATTAAACCCAAGACAAAATTTGATTAAGTGTAATCAAACAACCAATTGATGAGGTCCTGAGGAGATGTACGCATCATGATTTGAGATGATGCTTTAGCATGAAGTCATAACTAGGTGATCTCTACTCTTGATTATGTGTTGTGGTCAAGATATTAAACCCAAGCCAAAATTTGATTACGTGTAATCAAACAACCAATTGAGGAGGTGCTGAGGAGATGTATGCATCATGATTTGGAATGATGCTTTAGCACGAAGTCATAACTAGGTGATCTCTACTCTTGATTATGTTTCTTGTTGCACATTGGTACATGACTGATTGTTGCCCATGTGAATGTGGATATATGCTCGAACATGTGTATATATTTAGGAATATATGTTGTGAATATCATTGAGAATGTTTGTGAAAGTGTATCTTTTTTTTGTGTGGGCTTTTTA
>CM035429.1:143659486-143681986 GCA_020310875.1 Ceratopteris richardii
GCAATTTCTTCTCAACTACCCTATTCTACAGAAATGGAGGATCCAGTAATCCAGCTAAGGAAAGAGCTGGAGGGCTTAAAAAGGAATACGCCCCATAAAGAGGAGGAGAATGCTATTACTCATTTGAGGAGGGAGATTGAGGCATTGAAGCTACAAAAGGAAGAGGAAGCCCAAGCAGAAGAACTGGTCCAGCTTCGACAGGAGTTGTTGGAACTCAAAGGGGTTGGCTTCAAAAGTGGACTATGGTGTACCATGTGCAGCAAGCAAGGTCATGTAGTAAGTGAATGTCCTCTGTTAAGTGTAACTTGCCAAATATGCAGGAAAGCTAGTCATGAGGCCGAGGAATGTCAATCAAGAGGAATGCCTGCAACAACATATTGGACACAAGGAGGAGCCCTACCACGAGCTAACGTGATGGAAGTTGCACCTAATCAAGGTAACAATTACAACCCTAGACAAAGGGATAGCTTTGGAAATGGGCCTAGGAGGCCGATTATTTGTTTTAGATGTGGAGAATGTGGGCACAATCAAAGTAGGTGCACTCTACCAGAAAATGCCCCTCCTTGCAAGAACTACCCAGAGGCCAGAGACCACTATACCAATTGTTGTCCTAAGAACCAAGCATCCTTATTTAGGCCCTAGATTCAAATGATTTTTGTGTGCAAAGAAGCACTTTTGGGTCCTTCCCTGGTGTTTGTTCTCTCCTGTTTCTGGTGGACTTGGTAGCTGCTCAGGTGTCCTTCGGAAGTTTTTGCAGCACAAGAATCATCGTGTCAAATCTGCTCAGAGTTTTGGCAGTAGCTCTCCGGGACGAAGAGCACATTAGGTGGTGGGCAACTCTTGAGCCCATAAAAGTCATATGAGTCAAAGTCAACCATAGTCAAAGTCAATAAAAGTCAAAGTAAAAAAGGGTCAAAGTCAAAGCAATCAAAGTCAACAAGATCAAGGTCAAAGTCAACATGGGTAAAGTCAAAGTGTTCAAAGTTCAGGTGTCAAAGTGCACAGGTAGTGCACAAGTAATTGTTCACAAAGGTTGTATTTTGTAGAAAGTGGATTGCAGGTTGCAGAGGTATTTCTGTAATTTCCCTTAGGTTCAAAGTGTTTTTAAAGTGTTTTGGAAAGTTCAGTTGAACCCTCTCTTAGGTGCACAAGTAAAGAATTAAAAGGCAAAATGTGAAGGTATGTGAAGCGGCACTGTATGCAGAAGTGAAAGTATGGCCCCCCAATTAAAATTTTTGTTTTAGTCTAAAGTCATTATAGGACAAAACATGGATTCGTTGGCTGCCCAATTTAGGAGAAAATCTTGGGACATCAATAGGGGATAGCTCAAAGTTTATTCAGTTTACAAACAGTGTCATGGAGGACTAAACACCATGATCATAAACACCATGATGATGAAGAAGAGAAGCCCAAGATCACAACACAATGTATTGCTGAATGTGGAATTTACAAAGATAATTAGCCGTTTGGGTTATGGAAAGTGTAAACAAATTAGCAAAAAAAACAATTCTCGGCAGTCATAAACGTGTTAACACAAATCCCTACCCAAATATAAAAACATTATTGCATTCTGTATATTGTACAGAATTCATGAAGCATGCAAAGGAAAAATATTGTCTAGGTCTCCATAAATAAGTATCAGAAGACCAAATGGATCCTGACAAGCAAAAGCGACCAAGCGTGAATATAAACTGTTATCTGTGTTCTAAAATATATGTACAGAACCTCCGAATTCTACAACGTGCACAAATGGTATTATGGTGGAGCAAACGATGACCCCCCTTGAGGGTAGTATTGTGCCCCAGTGGGAGGGGGTGGAGCGGAAGGGGGAGGATAATAGTGAGTCCTCTTGGGCTAAATTGATCTTCAGAAACATGAAAGACCTTACCTTAGTTGGCCATCCTGGTTGGAAGGACTTAGGGATCCTCATGCTTATGTTCTCCCCCCACCCGGTGTCCCCTAAAGGATCTAGCCTTGTCTGTTCCCATGGAAGAGTTGGAACAAGGCCGAACAATTCATCAGAATCAGTGATGAGTGGAAGTGGGCGGCTGGAATAAGACAAAATGACTCTATCTGGTTCCCGATTTGTGGCATTAGGGGGGTAGAGTCCTGGAACCTCCAAACTGCTAAGCGGCTATGGAACAAGGGGTTCAAATAGTGGAAACAACTCTAGAAACAAGAGACCGACCAGTGGATTAGGTTCGAAGACTTAGGCCTGAGTCTTAGAGTTACCCTCGAGGAATGGAATCTTCTTCATGGCAGGTGTTTAGTGTGGGATCGCTCAACTACCCGCCTTCTCTACGGACATGATCTTCCTTGCCTGGAGGGCCTCAAATGGAGAACTGGTAAGAAACTATCCAGAATCCCCAACTTCAAAGAGACCCTTAACAAGCTATGGTGCCTTTCTTGGACCAAACTTCGATGGGAACTTAAGTTCATGTCTATTTGGCATCCCCTAATTGAGATTAAAATGTCCATTCTCATGTGGCAGATCTTGCATAAGGGTATCTAGTCCAATGCAAGGGCTAACAAAATTTGCGGTGTGCCTCCACGGTGCAAGAGTTGCCATTGATGCATCGAAGATTTAGCTCACCTTTTCTTCGATTGCCCCAAGTCCCACGTTATCTAGCACCACGTGATGCGGATTTTGAGACTCTGGAACCAAATCAATTGGCAACAGGCGCTGTTAGGCGAGGTGACTGGCTGCTCATCAAGGTTGTGGAATGCCATCAGGGGCGAGACTCTTTGGAAGATTTGGAGGGAGCGGTGTGCTATCAATTTTGGCCAAATTCCAAAGGAATGGTCGATTGAGAAATCCTTGTTTCTTCTAGGTAATAGAATCTACTGAGATAAGAGATCTCCACCGTTTAAACATCACTGTATTTATCTTCTCGAAAATAACAAGTTGAAACCCAAATGGGTCCCACATGAGGGAGACGATAGATTTATCCACCTCATCTGTAATGCCCTCTAGCTTGCCGTCCTCTTCCCCTGCATTGTGGGATTTGAGGGGTCCCATGGGCACTAGTCCCATTCACTTGTAACTTTTCTTTATTTTAATTAATTAAAGTTTGGAAGAATAGGCCAAGACTGAACTTCCTTTTATTAAAAAAAAAAAACTATTGCAGGAAATCAGATCAAAAGTATCGCCTACGGTGAGAGGTGATTACCAAATCGCACAATCTCGTTTGACGGTTACATGATGAATAATACAAAAGAAGAAAGTTTAGACTCAAGCTTAAGCTTAAGCATACGTTCCTTGCGATCGTCGGGGAGAGGAAGCTGGATCGCTCGATGTAGTCTCCCTATAGGCACGCCGCACCACGTACTTGACCGTGAAATTTAGGTCCTGATCAGGACGTCTCCTCTGGAGTGGCGAGTCGCGACCCACGGCAGAGAAAGACTTAGGAAAGATAGGGAGAGGGCTCAATCAAGAATCAAAACTCAAGACGCAGTCAGCGACCCATTGTTTTCCCCGTTGACTTCACCTTACCTTGGTCTGAAGTGAGGCTGTAACGGATCCACATTGCACAATGAGAGCCAGATTTTTAACATTGTTCTGAACGTTGACTTGACCTCCATCACCTGCTTGGGGTGCACCTTGAGGTTAGGCTTTTATGGACCCACAGTCAGATAAGGCGGGGAAGATGGAAGACAAGCTCGAATAGCTGGCAGCTGCTCAATATTTGTAGCTGGGGATGGACTCGTAACTTCGTGAGTCGTAATTGTGGGTTCCTGCCGGAATGAAGAGAGTTCTGTGGGCGGGGGCATGTGTTGTTCTTTCGCATTTAAACTCATGTCAAAGACGGAACTCCCTAAAAAGTCTCCAGGATTTTAAGCCTCCACTGCCAAACAAGGAAATTGAATACGCGAAAGGCTTTTTCATTTTGAGCAAACAAGAAAGAGAAATTTATTAATAAAAGGCTAAAGGATGATACAAACGAGTGTCGCTAAGGATACAATCTTAGAAAATATTCTCTCCACTTGGAGGGGCTAAGTATTTTAGAATAGGGTCACACAAAACGGGTAGAATAGACAACTAAAATGTTATAATTCCAGGTCGAAGAATGCTTTAATTCATAGCTCTTCAATTAATAATTGGTTCACACATAAGAGGTGAACATATTATAGACAATATGTGTGCCATTATCCTTTGTGAATATAGAAAATGACTATATATATATATATATATATATATATATATATATATATATATATATATATATATATATATATATATATATATGTGTGTGTGTGTGTGTGTGTGTGTGTGTGAGAGATTGGTTTATTCCTATAATTATATGAAATTCATTTGTAACAGGAAAAAACAGATTTAAAAAAATGATTGAATACACATTGGGATGCAATGTTCTTGAAGAGGGAGGTCAGAACAAAAATTGGTTAAATGTCGTAGTAGCAATGGACGAAGCATCATAGCAGTAGTGGATGAACATGTCAGATGAAGCATCATAGCATTAACAGAAAGATAGGCTTTGGTGTCATTTTTGTGATTCAATGGATTCTTATATTTGTTCTTCTTGAGGGTTTCTTGTCCTCTAGGCTGAAGGCATTTGAGACTCGTGTCTTTCCCCTTGGGGATTTGGGCATGCAGGTCCTATCCATGATCTGTAGGCATATTGGTACTCATGTAAGCTTGGTCTTTCTATCTAAGAGGTGTTGTTCCCCCCTAGAGAGGGATTATCCCGCTAGAAAACTTTTGTGGTTCTTGGCGGGTAGGTGATACTTAATCATGGCTCATTTATCTTGTGAAAATGTGCTCTTCTCTGTTGGCACTATAGGATGCCATTTGTAATGGATACATGAACTAGTATGCAGAACATGCACGATAAGAAGATGATGATGAAGGTCCAAATAGATGCCTAGCTTCTTCCTCCAGCACTGCAACTACAATGTGGAGTATCCCCTGGTCAGAGACTGAAGTTGCAACATGAGACCTCAATCTCACCTACTTGCCAGGCGTCTTCTTCATATAATGTGGTTATTGCATCAAGTGGAGGATCTCCTAGTAAGTCTTTTGTTGAAGCCCATAAGGCAAGATGTTAATACAAGAATCTGCTATTCAGCGGGAATGGAGTACAAGGTAACACAAAAACCTCTAGTGCTCATGTTCTTAAAGGCAAATAGAAAGTAGATGAAGGGAATAATTTCCATGAACTTCGAGTAGGTAATGAAATGGACGAGGATGAACAGTCTATGTTAGTGATAGATAGTAACTCCTTCATGAACTGGCAAGTGCAATTGGCCAAAAAAATAGTCATTGGTCTTGTCCATGGACCAAGGTCAGCCCTAGAGATTCTAAGAAAATGGGTAGAAGCTAATTGAGAAAGAAAAGGATACTTTGTGAGGCATATACAATTTCTACCTAGTAATTACTTTCTATTATATTTTGAAGACTTAGGTAGCGCTTTTAATGTTATTAGTGAACGTGAGTGGTTCATCAAATTTGCCCCTATTACCTTTTTCAAGTGGCATGTGGGTTTTAACTCTAGAGGCCTTAAACCTAGAAAGGTCTCAGTTTGGGTTGAATTTCGTGATCTTCTTATTGAATTCTACCCATAGATTGATAATATGTGTTCCTAAAGTTAGCTTGAGAGGATCAAATTTTGATAGTAAAAATATTCACTAAGACACATCCAAGAAACCTTATATTAAATCTCAAAAAAAGAAAGTAGGTATGCTTGGGAACCAATCTGATAGTCTATTTGAAGATTTCACTAATCATTTTGAGCAGAAAAGAGATTCTTACAAGTCCAAAGAAGATAATAAGGAAAGCATGGAGAGTCTTACAAGTCCAAAGAAGATAATAAGGAAAGCATGGAGCTCAACTTAGAGGACAAAAACATGGAAGACAACAATGGGGATGTGGAAAATACTCCTAACGAAGATCAAGAAGAGGGATGGACTCGTGTACGTAACAAAAAATATTTTGATAGTAAACAATATTCAAATCATGTTGTTGACGAACAAGAAAAGGAAGTTGGAGTTGAATGATCACAATCAGAATTATGTTAAGGAAATGATGTCTAAAAATAGGGTGTAAGAAGATTTGAAAATGACTTAACAGTGAAAATGGTGGATGAGGAAATGGATCCAACAAATCCAAAAGGTAGGCCGATCCTTTAAGATCATTTGTCTCAATGGTAAATCCTACTAAAGACTCTAAGAAATGATTATCTTTTCTATTTTTGTACTTGGGATCTTTTTTTGCTTTTAGAGGTTATGTTATAGTATTATTATTTTTTCCTTAATGGATAGTATCATACTTATTTTTTTAAACACCAAAGGGATAACTGATCCGGTTCGAGCTAAGGTTATGAATAACTAGATTAAAGACATGTTCTATATGCATGGTTTAATTTGCCTGCAAGAGATTAAGACTTCCGGGTTTAAGCTAAGTGCTAATCTCAAGTCCTTGTCTGACAATCATATTTGGTATTTTACTAATCATCATCCAGGTAAAGGGGGAGATGCTATAGGCATTGATTCCAAAACTAATGACATTATGGACAAGATCTTGATTAGTCCCCCTAGTCGATGGGTTGCCTAAGACATTGGTAGTCCCCTGAATTACACCATTGTAAGTATTTACGCTATCGATTCTCATAATGATAGAGCTCTATGTTGGAATGAGCTTTTGACCTTATGTGGAGATGTTCTACTTCTTGGTGACTTTAACATGATTATTGACATCAAAGATAGACTTGGTAGAAAAAACAATATAATTCATGTTAATGAAAAACGTGTGTGGTTTAACCTTGTCAATAACAAAACCTTGTGGCTTCTATCATTAACACGGGTCACACTTGGAATAATAGATGTAAGAGCACCCTCTTGGAATAATAGATGTAAGAGCACCCACTTGGCTGCTAGGTTAGATCAGGGATACATGAATGTTAATAGACTCCAAGAGATTATTTACTCTATGTGTAGAAACTTTAACGCGTATACTATTTCAACTACATTCTTCGCTATTTATGCTTCGCATAAGGTGGCAGCTCAAAACCAAAGTTTTTTTTTTCCACTTTTTTGTATGAACAAGACGATGGCATAATTTCTTCATTTTCTTTTTTTCTTGAGAGTACAATGAGTTGGAAAGACACACACCCGACCTCGTAAGATAGAGGCATTTATCTTGAAGAACTTTGAGGCATACAGAGATAGACCATCTGCCTAGAAGTACAAAACACATCTACTAAACCACGCTCGCTGGATAATTTCTTTTGTTGTTTGGTTTCGAACATAGCAAAATATGTTAGAGACGTCGGCACAATTTCTTTCAGTGTTTCGCTTCGAACATAGCCAAACATATTTTCGCTTCGAACAGAGCCAAATATGCTCGAGACGACGGTACAATTTCTTTTATTGTTTCGCTTCGAACATACCCAAACATTCTGGAAGTTCCACCACCCCTCTTTGAATTCATCTAAGTTGATTTTTCCTGAATTGGATCGTCAATACCAATATAACACGAAGCTGTTGCGCCACGGCTCGTTGACCAAACGCATCTGCGTTTTCGGGGGAATTTCGCATATATTAACAAAACCCTTTGCCTGGGCTCGTCGAGCGTTTGTTTGGTCTGGCGAACAGAAGTGATTGCAATATCCCGAGAGAAGATCGCATGAACAGCCTGGTGCTTCTCTTCCAAGTTCTATCGGAATTCGTGTAACCCTTTTGCGTGAGAATTATGTCTTTCCGAGTGAGATAGTCTCACGATAGGAGTATACAGGGTTTGCCTTGTATGGACAACTATATATGCCACTACCTGTGTCACTGTGAACGAATGACCATTCCTCGCTGCCGTAACTTTGTGACAAAAAACAGTATATGCTTCTACGAATTAAGATAGGATAAACAGTGAACGAGTAAAAAGAGTGTAAACAGAGTCACGCATATAGGGGATAGCTCAAAGTTTATTCAGTTTACAAACAGTGTCATAGAGGACTAAACACCATGATGATGAAGAAGAGAAGCCCAGGATCACAGCACAATGTATTGCTGAATGTACAATTTACAAAGATAATTAGCCGTTTGGGTTATGGAAAGTGTAAACAAATTAGCGAAAAAAACAATTCTCGGCAGTCATAAACGTGTTAACACAAATCCCTACCCAAATATAGAAACATTATTGCATTTTGTATATTGTACAGAATTCATGAACCATGCAAAGGGAAAATATCGTCTAGGTCTCCATAAATAAGTATCAGAAGACCAAATGGATCCTGACAAGCAAAAGCGACCAAACGAAGATCAAGACAATGGGGATGTGGAAAATACTCCTAACGAAGATCAAGAAGAGGGATGGACTCGTGTACGTAACAAAAAATATTTTGATAGTAAACAATATTCAAATCATGTTGTTGACGAACAAGAAAAGGAAGTTGTCTTCCAACAAGAGTTGAATGATCACAATCAGAATTATGTTAAGGAAATGATGTCTAAAAATAGGGTGTAAGAAGATTTGAAAATGACTTAACAGTGAAAATGGTGGATGAGGAAATGGATCCAACAAATCCAAAAGGTAGGCCGATCCTTTAAGATCATTTGTCTCAATGGTAAATCCTACTAAAGACTCTAAGAAATGATTATCTTTTCTATTTTTGTGCTTGGGATTTTTTTTTGCTTTTAGAGGTTATGTTATAGTATTATTATTTTTTCCTTAATGGATAGTATCATACTTATTCTTTTAAACACCAAAGGATAACTGATCCGGTTCGAGCTAAGGTTATGAATAACTAGATTAAAGACATGTTCTATATGCATGATTTAATTTGCCTGCAAGAGATTAAGACTTTCGGGTTTAAGCTAAGTGCTAATCTCAAGTCCTTGTCTGACAATCATATTTGGTATTTTACTAATCATCATCCAGGTAAAGGGGGAGATGCTATAGGCATTGATTCCAAAACTAATGACATTATGGACAAGATCTTGATTAGTCCCCCTAGTCGATGGGTTGCCTAAGACATTGGTAGTCCCCTGAATTACACCATTGTAAGTATTTACGCTATCGATTCTCATAATGATAGAGCTCTATGTTGGAATGAGCTTTTGACCTTATGTGGAGATGTTCTACTTCTTGGTGACTTTAACATGATTATTGACATCAAAGATAGACTTGGTAGAAAAAACAATATAATTCATGTTAATGAAAAACGTGTGTGGTTTAACCTTGTCAATAACAAAACCTTGTGGCTTTTATCATTAACACGGGTCACACTTGGAATAATAGATGTAAGAGCACCTCTTGGATTAATAGATGTAAGAGCACCCACTTGGCTGCTAGGTTAGATCAGGGATACATGAACGTTAATAGACTCCAAGAGATTATTTACTCTATATGTAGAAACTTTAACGCGTATACTATTTCAACTACATTCTTCGCTATTTATGCTTCGCATAAGGTGGCAGCTCAAAACCAAAGTTTTTTTTTTCCACTTTTTTTGTCTGAACAAGACGATGGCATAATTTTTTCATTTTCTTTCTTTCTTGAGAGTACAATGAATTGGAAAGAGACACACCCGACCTCGTAAAATAGAGGCATTTATCTTGAAGAACTTTGAGGCATACAGAGATAGACCATCTGCCTAGAAGTACAAAACACATCTACTAAACCACGCTCGCTGGATAATTTCTTCTGTTGTTTGGTTTCGAACATAGCAAAATATGTTAGAGACGTCGGCACAATTTCTTTTAGTGTTTCGCTTCGAACATAGCCAAACATATTTTCGCTTCGAACAGAGCCAAATATGCTCGAGACGACGGTACAATTTCTTTTATTGTTTCGCTTCGAACATACCCAAACATTCTGGAAGTTCCACCGCCCCTCTTTGAATTCATCTAAGTTGATTTTTCCTGAATTGGATCGTCAATACCAATATAACACGAAGCTGTTGCGCCACAGCTCGTTGACCAAACGCATCTGCGTTTTCGGGGGAATTTCGCATATATTAACAAAACCCTTTGCCTGGGCTCGTCGAGCGTTTGTTTGGTCTGGCGAACAGAAGTGATTGCAATATCCCGAGAGAAGATCGCATGAACAGCCTGGTGCTTCTCTTCCAAGTTCTATCGGAATTCGTGTAACCCTTTTGCGTGAGAATTATGTCTTTCCGAGTGAGATAGTCTCACGATAGGAGTATACAGGGTTTGCCTTGTATGGACAACTATATATGCCACTACCTGTGTCACTGTGAACGAATGACCATTCCTCGCTGCCGTAACTTTGTGACAAAAAACAGTATATGCTTCTACGAATTAAGATAGGATAAACAGTGAACGAGTAAAAAGAGTGTAAACAGAGTCACGCATATAGGGGATAGCTCAAAGTTTATTCAGTTTACAAACAGTGTCATAGAGGACTAAACACCATGATGATGAAGAAGAGAAGCCCAGGATCACAGCACAATGTATTGCTGAATGTATAGAAACATTATTGCATTTTGTATATTGTACAGAATTCATGAACCATGCAAAGGAAAAATATCGTCTAGGTCTCCATAAATAAGTATCAGAAGACCAAATGGATCCTGACAAGCAAAAGCGACCAAACGCGAATATAAACTGTTATCTGTGTTCTAAAATATATGTACAGAACGTCCGAATTCTACAACGTGCACAAATGGTATTATGCTGGAGGAAACGATGACCCCCCTTGAGGGTAGTATTGTGCCCCGGTGGGAGGGGGTGGAGCGGAAGGGGGAGGATAACTATACACATTGGAGGGCTGAGCGAAGTTTTCGGTGTTCTGGGGATGGTAAAATCCCCATGGCTGAGCATAAGGATACGCATTGGGATAGGGGAACTGTGGTTGACCGCCGTAAGGAAAGACGGTAGGATAACTGCATAATGGCGGAGGATGAAGATAGGGGATGTGTGATGCGTTGAGCGGGTAGGCTCCTTGAGGATATTGTGGAGGTCGTTGGTTAATGTCGTCATGAGCTACATGATCAAGTAGCTCCAGTACCACTCTCACCTCTCCTGATCGTCTGCACCAGTTATGATTAAATAAATACGAGTCATTAGAAGGAAATGAGGTACTGAGATATATTTGATGGTAAGTTCTCCTGCCTGCCATTTTTTGTCATTAGCGGCCATCTCGAGTCGTGAAACCGATCCTTCAATACTTGATGCAGGAGAATTCTGGTCCATCAAAGAAGAAAACGAGGAGCGCACAAATTATTATCAGATCTAATGAGTAGGAGATACATCTATGCAAGATTAATTACAGACAAGCCCAGTCGATACTTGTTTTAAATGGCGACAATCAACTTTCGCGTACATAAGCTGAGGAAATAGAGAAATTGCGAAGTCCGCTTTTCCTCTAGCCCTTTACCGAAGGACATATGAGACAACGAAAACAAGAGATTTCTGTATTATTCATACTTACGTCCCACAAGCGATGTGATCATCAGCGCTTATGTTGTTACTATTGAAGACGTCAAGTGTTACACTCTGTGCCGCTCCTGGACTGATGAGGATCTGAAATTCTTCATTGAAACGAGGATGCAATCCACCGTCTGTTCGACAGATTTGATTATTTTAGATCATCCCTCTCCAATTCAGATTCCTGATCAATTTGGGAAATGAGAACGTACACTTACTCTTGCAGGTGCCTGTACGATACGATCTGCCCCCGTAGTCCACTACAATGTAAGGGTCTTGCCTTCCGAGTATCTGTCGGTCTATTAGGCCGCGGCATTCAATTACTGTAGGAATTCAAACCAAAAGACTTGCCATCGTTAAGCTGAATAATTGACCTGATTACCGAATCGCACAACGTTGTGTTAAGCAAACACACAGATGAGTTTGCTTGTCACGGTTACAATAGCAAGTGTTGGATAAAGCGAAAGAAGAAAGTTTACTCCGAATCTTAAGCAGACATTCCCTGGGTGCCATCGCCAGAAAGAGAGCGTTCGATCGTTCGTTCTACTCTCCCTATATGCACGACGTGCTTGACCTAATGATGAGAAGGATTATGGCGTCTTTGTACACATGGAAGCAAGAAGGAGTTCGGACTCGAGGGCTCAATCAAGACCTGAGCGGTGAGCGACACACTCTTAACATTGATCTCCCCGTTGACTTGACCTGCATCACCTATAGCTTGTCGTGCCGTTTGAGGTGAGAAGGGGGCTGCACGGAGACTATGCCTGATCAAACGCAACGAAGCAAGAAAACTATAGACGATATTTTCTTTGAACATGCATGAAAATTGTATTAATATAGAAAACGCGTACATGAATCTTACAATCAGATAGAAATATGAACACGTAGCCTTGGAGCGGAATAGTACTTCGCGATGGCCTCCCTCCATTTAGAAAGGGAAATCTCTCTCATGAGATCAAAAGGTCTAGTATTGCTAGGGAGGGTATCAAACATGACATAAACACTCATAAGCCGAACATTTCTAAGGGAAAACTTGAATTGGAAAGAGATTTTTTTTTGTCCTTTTTAAAAAGCAGCATGATTCCTATTCTTCCATATGAAAGAGAGAGTGATACTTCTCTATCATGCCAAAGCAAAGGATGAAGCCTATGGCATTCAACAAGAAGGACTTCATGTTTAGTCTAACAATTGAGGTACAAATACGTCCTGCAATTATAGTCGATCTCTTACCAGAAAGATCTTCTTTGTAATTATGGAAGTGGACTTGTAATTGTTCCATTCTTCCCATATGCAGGATAGGTGCCATCACTGCAAGTACCTAGAATAATGGTGGATCTCTTATACAAAAAATATTTACTTTGGAATCAAGGAGGTGGATTTCTACTTGTTCCATTCTCACCACATCTAGAATAGGTTCCACCACTACCAATACCTGCACTAATATTAGATCTCTTACCAAAAAGATTTTCTTTATAAACAAGGAAGTGAACTTGTAATTAATCTATTCTTGCTACATCTAAGACAGGTGCTATCAGCTTTGGCCCATTGTTTGGCCTTCTTGGTAGTTCTAATACCTCTAAATTGTAAGCCACTATAGGATAGAGTTCTTAATGTTGATGGGAAGAATGTGTTTCTCAAATCAAGTTCCTTCCTAAAGTGAACCTTAGAGTTATGACATTTCATAAGTTTCTCTATCCTTATAAAGTTAATAATCACTTATGAATCTATATCTTTAATCTCACTAAGTGATGAACTTAGATTATCAAAAAGGCTACAAGCCTTGAGGGAGGTATTCAACCAACTACCAAGAATCAATTTGAACTTGATTCTGTAACTCCTGGATCATAGGAAAAGAAAATGGGCCTCATCTAACTCTATTGGTGTGCTTATTTGAATTCAAATTGTTTGTCTGAGTCATGAAAAATTATTAAGAGGTTCTAAGAATTATATATAAAGACTCAAAATGGCTTGTACAATAGTTTAGAGGAATATGCAACAAGTTTTCATTATCTTCTTGTTTGTTCCTCACTTCTCTGCATCAGCTTCTCCAAGTTAGCAAACTTGCAGAGGTTGGTTCTCACTCCTTAGAGGTCCAATAGTCATGAGTAAGGGCTCATTGGAAAGATACTATTGTCTAATTAATGTTTATAAATCTTGTATCCTTTGGTTTCATGGATTGTGAGAAACAGGTCATTTAAGCTCTCGAGTTCATTCTTTGCACTTTCTAGAAACGTCGAGGGAGACGCCTAGTCAATGTTAAACTCATAATTAGAACATAACTTGACTATAAATCTGATTCTTGTGCATAATGGCCACTTAACCCTATAATTCACCATTTGGTAATTGGAATTCAACTAACTATAATCAAGCTAGGAGCATTGAGCATTGGAAGTGGTTGGTTTCACCATAAATAGCAAGTTTCTTGAACTACCTTACAAACAAAACAATCTATTTTTTGAGCCAATTGTTTCTCATTCATATACCAAAGAATATGGGGTGTTTCATTGCATCAACTTGAAGCTTATAAGGTGTATTAGAGTCTTCAATAGTGAAAGGATAGTTCCTATGCTAGTTAGTTGGACCAAATTTCTTCATCTTCAATCACAAATTTCTACTAATCTTCAACTCTCCATGCACTTTCATCATGGTATCTGAGCTACATCAAGATGGGTGATGGTTTTCCTTCAATGATTGAGAATCTTGATAGGAATAACTATGCTAATTTGCAAATTAGAATGGAAGCTTTCTTGCAAGGTAGAAATCTCTATGGAATTGTAGCAGGTGATGAAATTATGCCTACTACAAGATCCAAAGGAGCACAAGAAGAGACTGAGAAGCTAACATTCTAGTGTCCAAGAGATGCTCAAGCCAAGTCTTATATCTTAAACTCTATATCTGATTTCTTGTTACCACAAAAACATCATAAGAAACCTAAGATGCACTTGAGACATTCCTTCTCTACTAGCCCCAAAGCTAGGGAGAACGACTTAGCCCCAAAGCTAGGGAGAAGCACTTAGCCCCAAAGCTAGGGAGAAACACTTATGGAATGAGTTTAACCAAATGAAGAAGACACCAAAGCAAAAAATCACAAAGTTTATCACTATATTCAAGGAGTTTGCAGATCAATTAGCTTCAATTAGAGAATTGATTGAAGAAGAGGCTATCATGAGGTAGATCCTAAATGGTATTAGGATTGACAAACAATGGTAATCATTTACAATTGCTTATGATCTTTTCATGGATATGCATACACTGAATTCCACATATTTCTTGGAAAACTCTTCAATCAAGAGGCCAACAATGACTTGAATGAAGGTAACTCTTACCAAGGTAACTAAGCAAGTGCTCTTTCTATAAAGAAGAAAGAAAAGAAGAAAAAAGGAAAGACGAAAGAGGATGATGATAAAGAAGTCTTCCAAGCCAACCATGCAGGCAAGAGCAAGTGGAAAGGGAAGAAAAAAGGAGCAACATAGGACAAAACAAAAGTAAAAAACATTCAACCGTGTCCCATCTATAACAAGACCAACCGCACCACTCAAAATTGTTGGGTCAATGGAAGAACATAGAAAGGAGGAGGTAGAGGTGGATTTGGCAACACAAGAGGTAGAGGTGGACAAAATTACAACAATAATACAAACCACAATAGAAGGGACTACAAAAACTATTCAAAGAATCACTCACATGAAGATTCATTACTTTTAATGAATTTGAGTCATAAATAAGGTAAAGAGGAGGAGAATATATTCTACATAGATTCTAGTTGTTCAAATCGTGTTGCAAGGAATATTTCTCTTCTATCATGCTTGGAGAAACCCACGCGTAAGCATGAAGTAAAAACAAGGGATGATACCAAACACAATGTGGCAAGGATTGGCAATGTCAAATCTCCCAATGGTAGAAGACACATTCTAAGTACGATTCTCTATGTACCCACTATTACTAAAAACCTAATAAGTGTAGGCCAAATACTTGAAAAAGGCTTACAAGTTAGGTTCACCCAGCATGGGGCTTATGTGGAAGATCCATGTCAACCATTCAAGAAGATAGTCAGAGGTGAGAAGCATGGTAGACTCTTCACTTTTGAAATAAGAGGAACTAGCAATATAGCTCCTACATAACTTTGGGTCTCAAACCCTAAGTGAGCTAGATGTGTGGCATAAGAGAAGTGCTCATGTGAATGAAAGAGCCCTAAATGATATATGCAAGGATCAAAGTATTTCTAGGGCTGCCAAACATCTCAAAGTAACATGATAAGTAGGTGTCATGCTTGTCGAATTGGGAAGGCACAAAGGCAACCTTTCAACCACAAAGGCTACATCCACACAAAATCTCTTGGATCGAGTACACACTGATGTGCGGGGACAAGGTCAAGACCCTTATTAGAAGGCTCAAGGTATTATGTATCTTTTTTTAATGATCATAGTAGATGGAGAATTTTGTACTTTATCAAGAAATAAGAGTGAAGTTTGAATGCTTGAAGAGGTATCTAGCACATGTGGAAAATCATGCAGGTAGATCAATTCCAACTTTTTCATAGTGATGTATGTGGTCCCATCAAGACTCCATCTTTTGGGAAGCGTGTATATTTTGTTACCTTCATTGATGATGCTACTCATCCTACATGGGTGTATCCTATGAAAGCAAAGAATGAGGTATTTTTTCTTGCTTCAAAGTGTTTTTAGCTATGGCTGAAAATTTCTCTTCAAACAAGCTTTTGACTGTATGCACACATCATGGTGGTGAATACATCTCACATGAGTTTAATGCTTTTCTTCACGAAAGAGAAATTTCACACCAATGTACGGTGCCATATACACCTCATCAAAATGGTGTTGTCAAGCCTAAAAATAGAAAACTCCTTGAAATGGCATGATATATGGTCAAAGGAAAGCACCTTCCTGACAAGTTTTGGATGGAAGCGTTTATGTGTGCAAACTATGCGTTGAATCACTGTCAGGTTTTCTTTAGCACCTTAACGGGTTTGGGCGATAGAAAACCATTCCTACAAAAGAATTGAAATCCATCACTCCTCATGAGGCCTGGAATGGACATAACCTATGGTTATTGAAATATGTGTGTTTGGTTGTTTGGCATATGCTCTTGTGCCATCCCAACAATGTCACAAACTCGATGACAAGGCAAAGAAATGTAAATTTGTTGGTTTTAGTGCTAAAATTAAGGGATATTGCTTGTCCCATCCATTGACAAACATAATTATTGTGAGTCAAGATGTGATATTTGCTAAAAAATTAATTTTCCCTCTACTTGAATGCAAAAAATAGCCAACAGTTAGCTCACAAGATGTGTTCAATACACTCATGCCTTTATTCCAAAGTGGTCTGCTTGACTATGGCCATGTAGAGCAGCCAAAGGATCAAAGAGCTGAAAAATTCCAGCAAAATAAAGCTGAAAAATGTAGAGAATTTCCAACCAGCATGGCTGAAATTTTTCAGCCAAAAATTATCGGAATTGCTTGAAATTTTCAGCCACATATGGCTGAATATTTGCATCAAAATATTATTGAAAATGAGCATGAAATTCAGCCCATGCATGATATACATGTTGACAATGTATTACATAATGAATGCATGTCTATCAAGAGTGCACAAACTATGCCAAAGTGGCTGAAATAAACTTTTCAGGATAGCAAATCGAGTGCACCTTTACTTAGTAGAACAAGATCAAGCTCTCACCATGCATGAAGTAATTTTGTGGATTATTCTCTTATGGCAATAGCATGTAATGAAGAGCCACTTACTCTTGAAGATGCATGTGACAATCCACAATGTATGAGTGCTATGCAATCAAAAATGGATTCCATACATAGGAATGGTACTTTGGAGTTATGTGAATTACCAAAAGGAAAAAATGTCAGTGTTACAAAGTGGGTTTACAAGATTAAGAGAAAGTTTGATGGTAGCATTGATCACTACAAAGGAATCTTGGTTACCAAAGGATACGCCCAACAATATGGCATTGACTATGAAGAAACTTTTGCACCTACTTCATGCATGACTACCATTCATACCATGCTTGCATTGGCTGACCATTGAGGTGCAAAAGTACATCAATTGGACATAAAAATGGCTTTCTTGAGTGGTGATCTGCAAGAAGAGGTTTATGTGAAGCAATCTCCTAGATTTGCCATGGAAGGGCAAAAGCATATGGTCTGTCACTTGCATAAAGCCTTGTATGACCTCAAGCAGAAAAGTTCTCAAAAGAGAAGAAACTTTAAAAATACGACCCTATCTAATGTAAAACTACATGGGTGAAACCCTTGGGATTTATTATTTATTCACACCCTATTTGAAGCATTTTGAACCTTAGGGCTAATTCTCTAAGGTTGAGTAGCTTAGTCTTGATTGGAAGCTTCTCTTAGCCACTTGATTTATATATGAAAGCTCGGAGGGTCTTCTTTTAGGAGGCATGTGATTTCATAATCTTGGAAACTATGTGATCACCTTGGGGACCCATGTCATGGAAGGTACAAATATCCCCTTATGGTTTAGTTATCCAAGACTTGGAGCTATATATTGGAGGGGTTGGTTGGGTGGATATGTGCATCTCTCTCCATAGAGTGGCTTTGCTACCTAGTTTCTTTAGTTGATTTGATTGTGAAGGTTAGACCTCACACAACACAAGTATCACAAAATTGAATTGATTTAAATCACGGACTTATTAGGAGAAGTTATCTAAATCTCATAGCCCATAAAGGCATACATCTCGTTCTTGGACCTCATGTCAATGCGACTTCTTTCCTTGCAAAAGAAATGGCATCCAAAGGCCTATTTTTGATCTTTCTTGAGCTCTATGAATGAGCCCATAAGAGCTCTATCTAAAGAGATCATAAGAAACCAAGCTTCATTGGTAGCCTCTAGTCTACTATCCCACCCAAGAGCTTCAAAATGGTGTGAAATGAGGGGAATAATGCCATTTGGAAGCTCTTCCTCTTCCACTACTTGGTTGCAGTCAAAGAAGCTTCTATTTGCTTTATATGATCCATGAAGAGGAAAAACAAGCCTATATGTGGGATATTTGCTCTTACTAGCATGCCTACAACTCCATTCTCTCCCCTCTAAAGATCCTCCTCAACAAGAAAGGGTCTCAAATTGTTGTCCATCCCATGAATGCCTAACCAAGCACTCTTCAATATGTGTAGACAATGGATGAGCACTTGATGAAGCTCTCTAATCTCTCTTTTCCAATCAATGAGTGAATTTTCTACATGTGGAGTATGACCTTGAGAAGGAATTGATCTTCTACAACGATATATTGGAGAACACCATGGAAGATGAAATAAAATATGGAAATAATGATCAAAATCTTGGGAGATTGAAGAAGGACTATGGCTTTATCATTGTCAACTTCAACAAGAAGAGCATGCAGATAAATGAATGGCTAACTTATTCTAAGCCAAGTAATAAGTACATTATTAGGATCGATTAACATTAAATTTCCTCTTGTGGAATTCCAAATTCCATAAAATTCATGGCATGCCTCATCAACAAGGCCAAGGAATTAAGTGATAGGTCAAAATTTTTTTTCTTTTCTTAAGCCATGATGCAATGATGGTAGCCAATAATGATTACTATTAAAGCTCTAAGGAAGAAGAGAATTTTTGTAGTGTTTTAGGAAGGAAGAACCAATACCTTATGAATAATCATAGGTTGCTATTGATGATTGAAGGATGATAAAGATATCATCTTTTCAAAGTATCAATGCTTCCTTTCGAGTAAGTTCTTTAAGAACTATTTGGATCTTCACACAATTCTTGCAAGAAAATGGGATTTATGAAGAAGAGTTAAACTAGGTTTTGAGACACCCTAAATAGCATTTATCAATGTCCTATAGGGACTAGTTTTTAAATGGTACAAAGTATTGAACTCTTCTTCAGACCATGAATTCGATTGGTAAATCAGTTATTCTTTTAAGTTTAGATTCTCGATTATGTCAAGAGCTAATACCTAGTTTGATTAAAAAAATTATATTATCATATGACATAACAATAGTCTTTCAAATTTAATCTGAACAAAGGAATCATTGAAAAGCATATCTTTAAAATTAAGTATTTTCAATTTGTAACTACATCTAAGACTTGGCAAGTTGAAATTTCATTTTGAACATAAGAACCATAATTGCTCTTCAATGAAATTAACAACTCACGGGTAAAAAGAGTAATAGCTCTCACTTGATTATAGTAGAAAAAAAATTGATCCCAAGGTTCAATCTATGCTTACCTTTACTAAAGTGGACATGTACGTGGGGTTGAGGCCCATATTGCACATAGCCTAAATAAAAAAATAGGTAGGGATGTTCTACTCGACCATTGTCATTCTTTCCACACTTTGCACTTGATTTAGTTTTTCATGTGCAAACCTAGATGGAGCTTTAAATGGTTGGGTCAAGGATCATACCATACATGGATTCTCCTCTTTTGAGATTCAATCGAGATAGGATCTTCCTTCTTAATAAGGATTTGAATAAGAGAGATGAAGATCATGTTCAATGAGACTTATCATGGGGCATGGGGGAATACCTCAAGGTATATATCTCCACTCATTTTTTAGGACATAAATGCTTTTCAAGGGGGGATGTTGTATAACTACATGGGTCTAAGGGCTAGAACCCTTGGGTTTCTAGCTATGAAACACTTGTGATTTATTAATTATTTACCCCTTTTTGAAGGTTATTTAACCTTAGAGTCGATTCTCCAAGGTTGAGTACCTTAGGCTTGATTGAAAACTTCTCCCATCCACTTCTTTTGTACATGAGATCTTGGAGGTTCTTCTTTTAGATGACATGTGATTTCATGTGATTGCATAATCTTGGAAACCATGGTCACCTTAGGGACCCATGCGATGGACGGTACACGTCCCCTTGTGGTTTGCTTACCCCCTTAGACTTGGAGATTGTCACATAATCCTAGTAGGAGATGATTGAACCATGCCTTAAGAGAGAGGATTATGAAGTAATCCTCAACCATGGCTTTTGGGGTAAGTGGTTAGCCCATCATACTCCTAATTGGGAGGTTGTGAGTTTGATTCCCAACATTGGTATCAGAGCCTAGTTGAGAAATTGGGCAAGACGGAGGTTCACGCCTCATTCGTGGGCACTTGGAAAAAGCGCTTATCCGTGGTGAGTGTGAACTAAAACTAGCCTTAGATGAAGGCGCATGGGCATTTGGCACCCACAGAGGGTGGGATAGGTCCAAATTTGGTCCATGTGCTGGAGTTTCAGGTTGGTGGAAGCACTCATGCATGGAAAGTGGGTCCAAGAGAGTCAGAAGGGTCCACAAGTGAGCATTGAGGACAATGCTCAGTCTAAGGGGGAAGGAATGTCACATAATCCTAGTAGGAGATGGTTGAACCATGCCTTAAGAGAGAGGATTAGGAAGTAATCCTCAACCATGGCTTTTGGGGCAAGTGGTTAGCCCATCGTACTCCTAACCGAGAGGTTGTGAGTTTGATTCCCAACAGAGATATACATATTTGAGGATTTGGTTGGGTGATTACATGCATCTCTATCCCTAGAGTGGCCTTGATACTTAATGTTCTTTAGTTGATTTAATCTGTGGAGGTTAGAACTCACCAATTGATGAGGTCCTGAGGAGATGTACGCATCATGATTTGAGATGATGCTTTAGCATGAAGTCATAACTAGGTGATCTCTACTCTTGATTATGTGTTGTGGTCAAGATATTAAACCCAAGCCAAAATTTGATTACGTGTAATCAAACAACCAATTGAGGAGGTCCTGAGGAGATGTATGCATCATGATTTGGAATGATGCTTTAGCACGAAGTCATAACTAGGTGATCTCTACTCTTGATTATGTTTCTTGTTGCACATTGGTACATGACTGATTGTTGCCCATGTGAATGTGGATATATGCTCGAACATGTGTATATATTTAGGAATATATGTTGTGAATATCATTGAGAATGTTTGTGAAAGTGTATCTTTTTTTTGTGTGGGCTTTTTAATGCAAATTTTGGTGTTTATGTATCAATTGGTGAGAATCTCAAGTTACATCGATCATGTGGGCATTTTTTTTTAGAGGACATTGAGCGACGTGTTTCATATTTTGGATAACTGTTAGCTATGAAAATTGTTAATCTTTATGCATTAGAACACTTTTATTCTGGTTGAAATTGTTACATTGGTGTCTCAAATGCTTGTGCATGTTTACAGGATACAGAATGAGGGAACAAACTCATCATGAAATAATATTATTGTTTATATTAAGCATGTGTTTTAATACTTTAATTATATAATTCATTCATATGTGTGTACCTAAGTGTATATGTATGTGTGTCTATATGTATGTATGTGCATGTGTATGTGTGTATATGTATGTATGTGCATGTGCATGTGTAAGTGTATATGTGTGTATGAGTATGTGCATGTGCATGTGTATGTGTGTGTATATGTATGTGCATGTATATGTGTAACTCTATGTGTATATGTGTGTATGTGCATGTATATGCGTATATGTAGGTATGTGCATGTGTGTGTGTGCATGATATGTGTTTTAATACTTTAATTACATAATTCATTCATATGTGTGTACCTAAGTGTATATGTATGTGTGTGTATATGTATGTATGTGCATGTGGATGTGTGTGTATATGTATGTTCATGTGCATGTGTAAGTGTATATGTGTGTATGAGTATGTGCATGTGCATGTGTATATATGTGTATATGTATGTGCATGTATATGTGTAACTCTATGTGTATATGTGTGTATGTGCATGTATATGTGTATATGTAGGTATGTGCATGTGTGTGTGCATGTGTATGTGTGTGTAGGTATGTGCATATATATGTGTATATATGTGTATAATGTATGTATATGCATGTGTATATGTATTCCACATGCATGTGTATGTGGATGCATTTCCATTTGCATCCATGTGCATGCATGTGAATGTGCATGCATGTGGATGTGCATATACATGTATTTGCGTATATATTAATGTGTGTATGTGTATATATATATATATGCAATAATGCATGCATGTAAGTCTTTGTATGTGGTTGTAGAAATGTTTGTGCATATGCATGTGTATATACGTGTATGTCTAAGTGTATGTGCACATGTAT
>CM035429.1:143686986-143701986 GCA_020310875.1 Ceratopteris richardii
AGTATCTTGTCTAAATTCTGAGTATTCTGTGTGTATCTGTGTCTCGTCTTGTCTGTTGTCTGAAGTGAATCGTCTGCGAATCCTTATTGCGATTGTTGTGTTAAGTTTGCGTATTGCGGTAGTACTCGTTCTTGGAACGTTCTGCCAGTTGTTTGGTAAAGTCTGTGTAATTGTGGTAGTGTTTCTACACTGTGCGGGATCGTGTTGTCTTCAACATTGAGATCTGTCATCCTACGATAAGGGTTAAGCTACAGTAGGATTTCTTGGGTTGCGTACTGAACCTTCAGTACGGTGTATCTGAACACTTGAATTCTCTGTGTCTTCGGACGTTGGTCGGATTGTGGTACCTATTCGGTAAAGGTTGAACGATTACTCTTGTCTCTGGTATTTTCAGTAAGTTTATGTGCAGATGCAATATAGCCTCTTAGTGTATGTGGTACACGTTGGCCGAGCTAAACTGTGAACTGTAAATGTCTAAGCACCACAAGATCTTGATAGAGCTCTCAGCATCAGTATATTGCTGTGTGTAAGAGGTTAGTTTGGGAACTAAGTATAGGGCCTCTGTCTAACAGACCCCTTCTGTTGATATATTTAGGTAGTGATGTGTGTGAACACTCTAGGACTGCCGGGGCACTTTTTTCCCTCTTTAGGAGGTTTTTTTCCCCCGGCTTGTATATACGCCTATTGCCCTAATGGGCTACTTATCTTTGTACATTCTCTAGTAATACATTCAGTCTTGTGTGTTGTGCTCCAAGCTTCTTCTTCTTCCTTGTGCTGTTCGCGTGCTTCCGCAGACGTCTATCTCCAACAATTGGTATCAGAGCAGGTCATCGCTTCTTCTAGGGTGCCGTCGACACTCCTCCGTTTGCAGTCTCAGATTTGCACGAAATTTGGTGAGCATACTCAAGGTGTTTCCGACATCAAAACAGCTTTGCTATGTGGTGCCAAAATCGCGATCTGAGCTCGTTTCGGCCTCCGAACGCACTATCGCAGCGCTTGTGCAGGCTATTTCGTCCTTTTGTGCCAAAGGTATATACCAATTTCTGTTCGCCAGTTTAAGCGTCTCAAAGTCTGCTACAGGTCTAGCAGAACTCGTTTGGGCAGTTCCGTTCAACTTTTTTAGATACAGTCAATTTTCTGCATCAAGGTATTTTAGTCACCGGCCATGGCTGAAAGCAGTGATGTATTCCGTATGTTGGTTGTTGAGGATAAGTTGGATGGTACCAACTACCAATTATGGGCTTATATGATGCGACATGTACTGGTTGCAAAAGGATTGTGGAACATTGTGCAGGGTGTTGAAAGACGTCCTGTTACACCTGTAACGACAGGTACTGCAAATACAGGTGTTGGAGCTGATGAAGATGGTGTCGAAGATGATATTCCGCAGATTCCTGTTCGTGCTGCTATTTCTGTTGCACCTATTGCAGAGCAGATTCGTTGGGATGGCAGAGATGCCCAGGCACATGCATTGATAGCTTTGTCTGTCAAACGTGCCATTATTCCTCACGTTCGCTCTTGCAGAACAGCAAAGGATGCTTGGGATTCACTTACCACTTTGTACCAGGCTAGGAATGAGGCTCGTGTTGCTTACCTCCGAAAACAGTTGGAGAGTGAGCACATGAATGAAGGTGATTCTATGGATAGTTTTCTTACAAAGATCAAAGACCTGAAGGAACAATTGATTTCTGCTGATGAGGTTATACCAGATAGCTCACTTGTGCAGACCGTTCTGAATGGTCTTCCTGATTCATATCAGAGTTTTGCCTCTACTCTTCGGTTGATGATGAAAGGCAATCCGAATGCCTTTTCATTTGAAGAATTAGTCTCTGTTCTGTTGCAGGAAGATCAGTCCAGGCAGAACAGGTCCATTATGCGTGTTGCAGATCAAGCTTTCCTGGCTAGTCAAAAGGGCAAAGGAAAATGGAGCTCTTCTACTAGTAAGCAGAAATCTGCAAATGCTGCACATTCAAAGAACCAAGACAAAGATGAGAAAAAATCAGAAAAGCAGAAATTGTTTTGTAAGTACTGTAAAGGCAATGATCATATCATAAAGAACTGTCCAAAACTGGCTGCTAAAGAGGCAAAGAAGAAAGAGGCTGGAATGGTTGTTGCAGAGGCCTCTACACCAAAAACAGAGTCTGCAAATCTTGTGCAGGAAGAAGAATGGGTGTTTACTACTGTCTGCAGTTTTGACCCATCTTCTCCTGATCAGTGCATGTCTATAGTAGACTCAGATGTTTGGTACTTTGACAGTGGGGCGACCAAACATATTACCTCACAGCGCAGTTTCTTCTCTTCACTCGAGCCTGCCCCTATAGGGAATACTGTCACATGCGCCAATAACTCCTCTTATCCTGTTATGGGAGTTGGTAAGATCATTCTGACTACTGCTGATGGTAGTTCTTTCACTTTGTCAGATGCTTTATTTGTGCCAGGGATCAAAAAGAATCTGTTATCAGTTTCTGCATTAGCCAAGATTGGCTTGGTTGTGAAATTTGTTGATGACAGGTGTACAGTCCATGATCTCTCAAATGGTGATGTGATTATTGCTTCTGGCATCTTATGTCGTGGGCTGTATAAGCTCATAGACTATGAAAACTCTGTGAATGATTCGGCATGTGCAGTTCATGATTCTCAGGCTATGTCAGATGCAAGGCATGCACGCTTTGGTCATCTGAATTTTGCTAGTTTGTTACGCCTGCAGAAATCTGAAATGGTGTCCTCTTTGCCCAAACTTGAGGCACCTGGAAAACATGTTTGTGAAGGCTGTATTTTGGGCAAAATGCAACGTTCTTCCTTTCCAAAAGATGGTTCAGTTCGGGCTACGCAGAAATTGCAGCTTGTACATAGTGATGTCTGTGGTCCTATGCAGACACCCTCTTTTGGAAATTACCTTTACTTCGTGACTTTCATTGATGAGTTTTCCAGGCATGCATGGGTATATCCACTCAAAGAAAAGTCCGAAGTGTTCATGTGCTTCAAATAGTTTTTGGTTTTGGCTGAAAATCTGTCAGCATGTAAAATGGGCACCCTCCGTTCTGATCGAGGGGGGGAATATATGTCTTCAGATTTTAATGCATTTCTGGCTGAACGTGGGATAAAACACCAGTGTACAGTGCCGTATACACCTCAACAGAATGGAGTTGCTGAACGGAAGAATAGGTCTCTCATGGAGATGGCGAGGTGTATGGTCAAGAGTCAGGCTTTACCTCATAGTTTCTGGCTTGAGGTTGTCATGTGTGCAGCATATGTACTGAACATGTGTCCCACTAAAGCGTTGCAGTCTATCACTCCATATGAGGCTTGGCATGACCGCAAGCCATCTGTTGCTCATCTGCGTGTTTTTGGTTGTTTGGCATATGCATTAGTGCCTGAACAACATCGCAGAAAATTGGATGATAAGGCAGTAAAATGTATTTTTGTTGGGTACAGTTCTGAAAGTAAAGGCTATCGTCTGTATCATCCACAGACTAAACGCATTCTGGTTAGCCGTGATGTTGTCTTTGTGGAAGATGCTATTCAGCCATTGCTTTCATGTACTAAGGAGACATCTGTTAGCTCCAAAGACATGTATGATACTTTGATGCCTCTTTTTATAGGTGGACAGGCTAGTGCTGGTCCTAATGAGGCAACTTCTTAGCCTTTGCAGGTTTCATATGATGATGCAGATCATTCCATTTCTGATGCAGATTTACATGATGCACTTGCTGATGAGAGAGCTGATATTGAGCAGGCAAAAACTATGCCAAAATGGCTGGTGCAGACTTTGCGTGACAACAAATTAGATGCACCTTTGTCATATTGTACTCGTTCAGGCTCTCATAGTGCCTCCTTTGCATCAGATTGCTATGCTATGGCTGCATCTAGTCTCTGTGATGAGAATGAGCCTGTTTCTTTTGATGAAGCACAAAATTCAGAAAATTGGATGGCTGCTATGCAATGTGAATATGATGCTATAATGAAGAATGGTACATGGTCTTTATGTGACTTGCCTCCTGGCAAGAAGGCCATTGGCACTAAGTGGGTATACAAGCTGAAGTGTAAACCTGATGGTACAGTTGACAGGTATAAGGCTAGGCTTGTTGCAAAGGGTTATGCGCAGGAAAGAGGCATTGATTTTGATGAGACCTTTGCACCTACATGCCGTATGACTACTGTTCGGAGCATTTGTGCACCTGCAGCCCATCATGGTTGGAATGTACATCAGTTGGACATTAAAACAACATTTCTGAATGGTGACTTGCATGAAGAAGTGTATGTTTTTCAGCCCCGTGGCTTTGTGCAGAAAGGGCATGAAAACCAGGTGTGTAGGTTAAAGAAGGCGTTATATGGTTTAAAGCAAGCACCACGTGCTTGGTATGAGAAGATACATGCCTATCTGATTGCACATGGTTTTGAGAACAGTCCAACTGAAAGCACCTTATATGTTAAGCGTGCTAATGATGTGCTTCTGATCATTGTTGTCTATGTTGATGACATGCTGCTCACTGGTCCTATTGAGACACATATTGCTGATTTTAAGGCTGATTTGCATGCCTCATTTGAGATGTCTGATTTGGGGCATTTGCATCACTATTTGGGCATTCAGTTTATGCACGTTGATGGTCGAATGGCTTTGTGTCAAATGAAATATATTGACACATTATTGCAGCGTTTTGGCCTTGAAGACTGTAAGCCTATTGCCACTCCTATGGAGACACGTTTACGATTGAGTCTTCATGATGCTGGAGATGCATTTGATGCTGTTCTCTATCAGCAGGCTGTTGGATGCTTGATTTACTTATGCATTACTCGGCCAGATATTCAGTTTGCTGTCTCACAGATGAGCAGGTTTATGCATTGCCCAGGAGTCACGCATTGGAAAGCGGTTAAGCACATCTTTCGCTACTTGAGTGGTACTCGGCTACTTGGGTTGTTTTATCCCAAGGGGGGATCACTACCGCCAGATTTGCATGCTTTTTCTGACTCAGATTGGGCTGGTTGCTATGACACTCGTGTGTCCACCAATGGTTTTTGCTTCATGCTTGGTAGCTCATGTATATCTTGGTTGAGCAAGAAGCAGCCTACTATGGCCACTTCCAGTTGTGAGGCTGAGTATAGGGCAGCTTTCACAGCGACTGTTGAGTGTGTGTGGCTCAGACGCCTTATGGCTGATTTGGGTGTTGGCCAGTCTTCTGCCACCACCATCTTCACTGACAGTTAGAGCGCATTGGCAGTTGCGAGGAACCCTGTGTTCCATGCTCGCACTAAGCACATTGTGGTGCATTATCACTATGTCAGGGAGAGGTTCTCTGCTGGGGAGATCAGCTTGGCATATGTGCCCACGCAGGACAACATTGCAGACCTTTTCACGAAGGCTCTGCCTAGGGAGAAGTTTGAAGCTTTCCGCAAAGCTTTGGGCTTACTTCCTTTTGTGGAGTGATTTCCACATAGCGTGGCACTTCCTTATACATGAGTGCCAGCTCCTTGTTCACCGCATCACTCCCAGGGGGGATTTGTTGATATATTTAGGTAGTGATGTGTGTGAACACTCTAGGACTACCGGGGCACTTTTTTCCCTCTTTAGGAGGTTTTTTTCCCCCGGCTTGTATATACGCCTATTGCCCTAATGGGCTACTTATCTTTGTACATTCTCTAGTAATACATTCAGTCTTGTGTGTTGTGCTCCAAGCTTCTTCTTCTTCCTTGTGTTGTTCGCGTGCTTCCGCAGACGTCTATCTCCAACACCTTTCACTCCCAAGAACCCAATGATCGTTTAAATGCACTTCTGACAGTTAGAATACAGCGTTTAACAAATCACATGCTTGTCTCATTCTTGCAGGACAAAGGATTTCAACCTAGCAAGGCAGATCCATCACTATTCATAAAAACGAGTAATTATGAAGTTATCTATTTGTGTGTGTATGTAGATGATATTATACTTATAGGAAATAATATAGATGGCATGAAGAGAATCAAAGAACATATGAGAGAAGAATTCAAGATAAGTGATTTGGGTTCACTTACCTACTTCTTAGGATTCGAAGTTGCCTACAAAGATCATGGTTTGTTTCTTACTCAAAGAAAGTATATTAAAGACATGTTGGCAAAATTCAAGATGCAAGATTGCAAGATTGCAGGATTGCAGGTACTCCAATGGAGGTTAATCACAAATTAGGATCACATGAAGTTGAACTCATAGAAGATGTGACAAGTTATCAAAGCCTTGTGGGTAGTTTGAACTATGCCACATTGATATGGGTTGATATATGTTATAGTGTGAGTGTGCTAAGTCAATTTATGCACATACCTAGGAAACTTCATATGGAGGCTGCCAAGAGGATACTTAGATATCTCAAAGGGACCATGAATGAAGGGTTATACTACCCTTATGTATCTGATTTAAGTTTGAAATCATTCTGTGATGTAGATTAGGCTGGCTCCAAGGAAGACAGAAGGAGCACCTCAGGTTATCTTACCTTTGCAACTTCAAAACCTGTCTCGTGGTCATCCAAGAAGCAACCCATAGTTGCTCTCTCTTCTAGTGAAGCTGAATACCGAGGTCTTGCTATAGTTAATCAAGAAGCAATGTGGATGAAGACACTATTCACAGATCTTGGTTTGGAGATTGGAACTCCAAGTATCTTTGGTGACAATATGAGCTCCATTCACTTGGCTACCAATCCAATTTTTCATGCAAGGACTAAAACATATTGAAGTACATTATCATGATGCAAGAGAGAAGATTGTGAGCAAGGAAATTTAGTTAGCTTATGTGTCCACTCATCAACAATGTGCACGTATTCTAACCAAGGCATTGGATGGTACAAAGCTTTACAAATTCAAGGCTATGATTGGTATGCAGGTAATCTTGGAAGATTGAAGACCTCAAGATCACTTGACTTGAGGGGCAGCTATTGAAACAAGTACATGGCAAGTCCAAGTGATGGCTTGAGTCATCAAAAAACCTAGAGACTTGAAGGAAATGTCTAGTCTTTGTAAAGTTCACTTGTGAACTACCTCTTGTAATTTTTGAGAACTTGATGTAAAAAGTGAAAGCATCTAAAGTGGTTGAGTCCACTTGATGAAAAAAGAAAGGAGAAGCCACGAATTTGTGATTTAAGGTAGTTAGAGAATCAAATCAACTACAAAAAGATTGGAGAGTGATTCTAGGTGAGATTCAAATTCAAATTTGGGCTCCAAATATCACTATAAATACATCACCTTCTAGTCGTGTCTCTTAGACCTCCATGAGATGAGCTTTATTCCATGTCAAAGTATGGGTTCAAGGCACACATATGTATCAGTACGTCCATTGTACTTTACAAACAATATGCATTCATTTTCATGATCATTTGTGTCCATAACTTCATGCTTTTGCAAGTGTACTGTTCACTGCCATATCTCTCAGTTTTCTGAGCCAGATTGCAGAGATGGTTTCTCTGAGCTTGGTGCATCATTTTCAATGATTTAAGATGCTAAAGTTTTCTCCTTAAGCCTACTAAATGCTCGTAAAATTTCATTGCAATTGGGTTTTTCAATCTTGAGATATGTTCATTTGAAGTCGACTATATCTCTTCATTCTCTACTTCTCTATCATCACTCCATCAAAATAGTCATTTTCTTAGAGCTGGTTCTTAGTATGTACTTTATCATTTTCCATGATTCTAATCTTGATAGAATCAACATTTTTCTAGTATATGCCTAAAAAATTTCATAATCATTGCATCTTGGAATCTCAAGATATAAACATTTTTCTACTCGCAGGTCTGAGTACTGGTACAACTCATGAAAATCAGGGTGACGCTACAACTTGTTAAACACCTTTCTCTTATGTGGTTCATAATTTTTTATGAAATAACTCTTGCTTTTTAGCTTACCAAGTTAATAAGAGTTCCCCAAAAGGAATCAAGTCAATTGCTATTGTGGCCAGAGAATTGTTGAAAACACTAGATAGGTGTTCGAACATAAATAACAAGGTTTTTGTTCTTGAATCTACTTCAACTTATCTATTTATTCACCTTTTTTAGAGTGATCTTCCAAGGTACATAGGGTGTCCTTTGGCAAGCTAAAAGGGCCCACTTAATGTCCCTGGAGTTTATTTGGCTCGTTTAGTGCAATGTTTTTGTAGCACCAGTTCATCTTCTCCAAGCTCAAATCCATCTCTTCACATAGACATCTCTTTGTGTTAGATAATGATCCTCATAACCTTAAGAGTAGCCATAAGACTTCATAAAAGCATAAAACTTTTGGTACCATTGTCTAGGGGATTGTTTAAGTCCATATAAGCTCTTCTTGAGCTTACAAACTAAACTTTCTTTGCCAGGACTACTTAACCCTTTGGTTGTTCCATATCGATCTCATTTGTAAGATCATACAAGAAAGCAGTTTTCACATCCATTTGGACTAGCTCTAAGTCCTCCATTGCAACAAATCCAAGCAACATGTGCAAGGTAGTTCATCTTGACCACTAGAGAGAAGATTTCCTCAAACTCAACACCATGTTGTTGCTTAAAACCCTTTGCAACAAGTCATGCTTTATTTTGGAGAAGAAATATCTGATGTAAATTTGAGCTTATATACCCATTTACATGGTAAATCTTTCCTTCCCTTTGGCAAAGCTACTAAATCCCAAGTACCATTCTTATTAATAAAATCCAACTCACTCTTCATGGCATGCTCCCACTTGACATGATCTTTTGTCTGCATAGCCTCTTTGTAGCAAGAAGGATCAAAAGCCTTTTAGCATAAAAAAATGAAAACCTGGAACATATCTATCTGGTGGATGTGAGACATGTGTAGAGCATCTTAATGACTAGTGAACAAGAACATTTATGATCACACATTCTCTTGAACATCCCTATGAGCAACATTTTTATGCATGCTAATTGGAGGAATAGTATCCTCAAACACCACTCTTCTCACTTCAACATCCTTAATGGGTTGTTTATGCATCTTAGACTCGTTGAAAATGACATCACTAATTTTGATCACTGATCGTGTTTAAGGATCCCATAAGTGATATCCAAATTGTCCTTCTGGACCATATCCAAGAAAAATACATTTCTCTGACTTATGGTCCAACTTTTGTCTAAGATTCTTGGGTATATGAACATATGCTTCACACCCAAAAACTCAAAGATGATCATTATATGATGGCTTCCCTGTCCATAACCCTTGTGCCATTTTTAGGCCTTTGGTTGTACTAGGTCAAAGGTTAATCATGTGATTGGAAGTCAAAATTGCTTCTACCCAAAAGCCTTTTGAAAGGTTTGCGTGATGCAACATAGAAACTACTCTATCTTGTATAGTTCTATTCATCCTTTTAGCTACACCATTCTCTACTAGAGTATATGGAGTTTCAAACTCTCTATGAATTCCTATAGACTGACAAGTTTGAATTCATGTGAGGTATACTCACCCCCATTATCTGAATGTAAAGCCTTAAGATTAGTTCCTTTTTCAGTCTCAACTGAAGCAAGACATCTTCTAAAAGTAGGGAATACCTCATCCTTTGCTTTGATAAGATATACCGAGACTTTTTTATTAGCATCATCTATGAAAGTGACAAAATAAAGAGAACCACCTAATGACCTTGTGGGTATAGGACGAGATGCATCTATATGAAAAAGATCTAAAGGATGAATTGAAGAGTCAATGTGCATCTTGTACACATTCCTAATTTGCTTTCCATATTGACAATGCTCACAAAATGAAAAATCAGAGACATATAACATATGTAAGTAGCTAGAATAAGAAATATTTTCCATTCCACTACATTGTATATGGCCTAAATCGCCATGCCAAATACAAGCCATAGGTTGTTCAATAACAAGTAACAAGTGTTCTTTTTGTGATACAAATAAAGGATAAAGTGAGCCAACTTTGCTTCCTTTTGCAATAACCATATTGCCCTTTGATATGCAAAAGGATTGAGCATATAAGACGAGCTTGTAACCAAGGTCACCAAGTTGACCAACTGACATCAAACTATGTGATAAGTAAGGTATATTGCATATGTTATGCATAATAAATTTTGAACCATCAATCAACTGCACAACCACATCTTCAATCCCCACAACATCACACTGGTGTTAGAGAGATTTTCTCTCTATGTTATGATAAGGATGAGAAACCAAACTATGAAGAATGAAGATACTCAATTTGAGCATGACTTTTCACTTTGATTGCAAAAATCATTGATGAATCTTTGACATTTCATATATATGATGGCCACTTGGAATGAATAGGATGGTAATATCAATGCCATATTGAAGGGTGAAAAGGATGAAGCTTCTATAATTCAACATTACAAATCGAAAATGAGAAGCAAGTAAAGACAATAATATCGCACATGGATTGAGTTGAGAGAATGATGCAATTATGATAGAGCTTTAGTTTCAATGGCCTCTAGCTCAACATTAGGGGAAAAAATGAACCCTGCATGGGCCTTGTAAGGATCCTTAATTTTTTAGGGATTAAGCTTAATTGTGTTCTTGTTTAAGGGGATAAAGTGCATTTAATAAGGCACTTTTTAGTAGGCTGGAGTAGGCTTTACTAGGCCTCTCTCTTTCTTCTCCTAGAGAGAGAGAGCAAGAGAATCTACTTTCCACATCATCAAACTCATGCATGTATTTGAATAAAAAAATGAGTTTGTTAAAAAAAGGCTCATTTTCAGTGTATATGTTAGAAGTCACTTTTTTGGGCCCATTTTTTAAGTTTCTTTTAGGAAAAGTATAATTTTCAAACGCCCTCCAAAAGTAAGTGCCACATCATCAAATCCGTGACTATGCTTCCTCCAAAAAATGACTTTTTTCAAATTTCATCATTTTCAGCCATACACAGTGGAAAAATACACTTTAACCCATACGGATACAAGAACACACATTTTCTGAGCAAAACATATGCTTTAGAGTCCCTCGCAACCAGTTTTCCATCTTTGTTTTTGATATTGCTGGTCATTATCAAAGATGGTGCTGACATGTATCACAAACTTCACAATAGAACGTCCTCATGCTCCTGCATCAACAAGTATCCACGTTCGTGTGCCCAAAGAGTTTGCTCCAAATACACGATGCAACAATGATGCCAATTCTCAAAATGAACGTCGTGCAACTGGAGAAAAAAAGTATTGATCTTTGGACTCATGGTTCACTATATCCTCTTGATCCAATATCTTCTTACCATCCAACATTCCATAACCTCTCAACTTTACTTCAGTTCATTGGTGCGGGTGAAGCTAGACTATTAGGTTACTGCAAGCGATTATCTACACATTCACATGCTACTACTAAGTATTGGTTACAACAATATCAACTCCATCATATGAGGGTGGTCACTTTAGGAAGCACAATCATATCTTTACAAAAACAACTTGCAAATTTTGAACAGGATATGGAAGCAAAAGAAAGCACAATTTCAAAGTTAAATGCCAATCTCGAGCAGCTGAAAGAGATTCCACTTGGTATGAGACATAGGAAAAGAGCATTGTCATCCTTTGAAGCTCTTTCAGTAGGTGGCAGAGCATGCAAACGATGTATATATGCAACAAGGTGAGTGTTTGTTTTACTTTTATATGTTTTAATGAAGATGCATAATGGAATCTTTCATTATGTAGGTCATTTATTCAAGACATAACCGCTTCATCAACAACACAAGACCACTTCGAGCTGATGAATAGCTGTATAAACACCAAAGAAATCACTTCTGCTATAGAGTCACCCATAGGAAAGTGTATTAGAGTTGTTGTTGAAGCTGAGTTTTCAGAGAAGTAAAAAAACTCTATCAAAGTGCAAGATGTGCAAGCAATATGTCACAAAGCGGGCATCAATAGAAATGGGTATACTGCAATGTACACCCTTCTGTGGCAAGCCTTACAAGCACAAGGTATTTCTCAAAGTATATTTCCATGCCCATATAAAGTGTCTATAAAAAAAAAGGTCAAATTAGGATGTGACGCATACTATTGGACAATATTTATTCATAAAAGACACTATGCCTACCTCTGTTTATCATCCAAGTATTCCCAAGAAGCAATCAAAGATCCTATCTACACAAGGATTTACTTACACTAAATTCAACAATATATTTGTGGATCTTCAGAAGCTTCAACAAGCAATGGTTCACTTTTATAGTTCAACAATCAAAGGTACCCCTACTACATTTTAATTGGTGTTGAAGTTTTATTGCATTCAAGTGTCATATTAAGATAATGTTTTCTCTTTTGTGCAGACTATAATGTTAAGTTAAAGTTCATACTAAAGCTTGATGAGTGTCAAATCATAAAGGGTCAGCGACTAGAAATGTTGAGTGTGACGCTGATGAGTGAAGTTATGAACCATGCAATGAGTGATGAAACTTCAAAATCCACTTCCCATTTGACTTACAGTGTGCAATCAAAGAGAGATATCTAGTGGTTAGGTGCTATAGAAGTTCCCAAAGAAACAAACAATGTTATTTTGTGGATTTTTAGTAGGACTCCATGGATTGCGGAAGTAATCTCTTCTCAAATACATGGGCAAAAGCTTTTTGTAGATGATATAGGTGATTTTGAGGTAGAATGGCATTTGGGTGGAGACCTTAAGGGTATAAAATGCATGTTAGGTTGTAAACAAGGAGCATCTTCTCTCTATCCTTGTCCATATTGTACACAAGGTTACAAAGGATCTAAGAGACAGTCTAAACCTACAAGGGTATTGATGAGAGTTGATGACGCTGAAGAAATTGATGAAACACACTCATTGAATCACAGGGAATGGGAGATATCACTTTTGAGGTATCCAATGTTACAGGAACCAACTCGTGATAAAATAAGCAATGATTGGAACCCCATTATTCCATTTCCATTAGTCAATGTTCATTTTTGTACTTTGCATGCATTCATGAGGATCTTTGATAGGCTTTTGAAGCTCCATGTTGAATATGCATTTGCAATGAAACCACTAGAGAGGTCTACAATAGCAATCCAAAAAATAGAAGATCTTGAATTCTATTGGTCGTCATGGTGGCCATGCATCTTTAGTTGTTAAGAAGTATGGTGTGTCTCAAGAGATTTTACAACAAGTTTCAATGACTGGGAAGAAGGCAAGATGTTTCTTTAAAAGAGATGTGACTAGTCAAGATGATGAGAAATGGGAGCTTTGGAAGGACCTGTGTTCAATTACGACAGACAATGATAGTCAGGTTGATCTCATTAACAAGCGAAAGAAGGTTTGGTCATTGTTAGATCAATTGTTACATTTGATGTGTTTAGTTTCCACTAATGCTTCACAACGAGAATTATTCCAAGTGACTTTGAAGGAGTTTACACAGTCATTCATCTTATCTTGGGGAGAAAGCAACATTACACATTACATAGTAAGTTTTGCTTACATTTTTTTATTTGGTCTTAAACACCATGTGTATATATTATTGACCACATCATAGAATATTCTTTTTGCGCATGGAGCATATTTTATGAATCCATATGGGTCACTGGACATTTTTAGTACCACGGAATGGAGAAGTCACATTACAGAGCTAGAGGTGTTTACTTTAAAAACACTCATCATGGGGTGGTCTACTCGAATCAAACTATTTAGAAGAAATGTTCAACTGGTTTTTTTGCGCAACATTCGCTAGAAAATATGTAATGGAATGAGCATGTGAGTCATGAATACCAAAGATTACACGAAAGCTACAACACAATACTGCAAGAGAGAAGTGGGTGTCATCATCAGGACCGCTACATCATGCCCAATAGCATGCACAAAGAGTCCGCAAGGGTTCTGCTTGGAAATAGTTTCCAAACTCTTAAAATGCATTATTTTTTTCAAGGTTTTTATAACTCCTTTCACTTCAAATAAACTTTCAATTTTTTTGTGAATATACTTTTAATGTTTTAAAACTAATTTTTATCCATTTAAATGTGAACAGGAAATTCTTAAGTGAAAGGCTATAAATAAAGGTGTGGGCCTTCCTCATTTGACCACTTTACAACCTAAGAGAATGGCATGCACAAAGTAGACTGCTAGAAAGGATCATGTTGTCTACCATAGCCATGTGCAAGGTACTCACCACCCAACATGGATGACACCCCACAAGCAGCATCCAACCACAAGCCACTCTTCGAGACGAAACTCAAGTGCAGGGACACACTCTGGTAGCATTCCATCACAGGGGGATGAAGCTTCACAAGAGAGAGATGTAACACAAGAAATAAACTATTCCCCTCCCACATCTGATGATGAGCCCCCAGTGAGGACACCACTCAAGGCAAGGCCCAAATAATGAGGACGGATGCAAGTTGTGATGGAGACAACACCAAATTTAGAGAGTTCCTCAGACAAAGAAAGTGTTAACAAGCCACCATGGAACAATGATCATATCCCCATGAACCATCGAGTAACACAAGGAGGCAAGACACTCCCCAGGGCAAGGACAAAGACCAACCGATGAAGAAAGAGAGCAAGTCGGGTAGAGAAAGTAAATGATGAGGCAAGGCCATCTAGGCATGCTCCAAGAAGAAAGAAAAACTATCAACTGTGTCATAGACCACAATGACCACAACCCAACATCCCCCCAAATGCAAGAGCACCGCAAAGGTGCAGAAAACAAACCAGAGCCTTTGCAGAGATTCAACACTATCAAAAGTCTGTGGAGCTTCTTATTCCACGAAGGTCATTTGCAAGAGTTTTGAAGGAAGAGATCCAAAGTTATTGCGCTCGACTCTGTATCCAAGGGATAGCCATTGAAGCCCTCCAAGAAGCTGTAGAGGCATATCTTATCTCAGTTTTGGAGGACTCTAACCTGTGTGCCATCCATGCAAAGAGAGTGACAATACAACCTAAAGATTTGTAGCTAGTTAGAAGAATTAGAGGGAATGACCCTTAACAAATATTTGTACTCCATTGTTTGGAGAACTTTTTGTATATCCCAAATGATGAATATTTTGTAAATCCCAAATGATGAATATAATCTTTTTCTTATTATATTTTCTCTCCCAAGTGCTTATCTCTTAGTGTACATGTTTTGAAATCT
>CM035429.1:143706986-143714486 GCA_020310875.1 Ceratopteris richardii
TCAACTATAAATAGATGGCAGTTTTAGTCGTGGTTAGAGAGACCTATGTGAAGACCTCCAAGAGCTGAGCTTTATGCCATATCAAGGTGTGATTACAAGGCACACATATGTATCAGTAAGTCATTGTATTGTACAAGCAATATACTTTCATTTTCATGATTATTTGAGTTCATCTTTCCATGTTCTTGTGAAGTGTACTACTCACTGCCATTACTCTCAGTTTTCTTAGTCAGCTTGCAGAGATGTTTTCTCTGAGCTTGGTGCAGCCTTTTCAGTGATTTAACTTGGTAAAGTTAGCTCTAAAAGTCTACTATATGCTCACAAATTTTCATGTCATTTGGATGTTGCAATCTTCAGTTATATTCATTTGAAGTCAACAGGGTCTGTTCATCTTCACTTCTCTGTCAGGTACCCGACTTTTTCACTCATCGTGTCAGAGCCATTTCTCAGTGGTTACTTATCCAAATTCAGTGATTTAAAGCTTGTTGGATTCAGCTTATTGTCTAGTATATCCATACAAAGTTTCATAATCATTGGATTTCTACATTTTGATTTATGTTGATTTTTTTGCTCACTGGTCTATTTCTATAGCAGCCCGTGAAAATCGAGATGATGTCATCACTTGTTAAAACTCATTCTCAGTGTGTGGTTCATTATTTTTGATGAGATTACTCTTGAAAGTTAGCTCTTTAAGTTGCCTAGACTTTTGCAAGAGGAATTGAGCTAATTGCTGCTGTGCTCAGAGAATTATGTAAAACACTGGACAGGTGTATGAACCAAGAATAGCAAGTTTTCACCTCTGAGCTAACTCCAACTTATCTGTTTTGATCTATCTTTTTGAGAGTGATCTTCCAAGGTACATAGGGTGTCTAATACATCCATTGGCAAGCTAAAAGGGCCCACCATATACTCCTGGAGTTCACTTGGTTGGTGTAGATCAAGGATTTTGCAACACCTCTTCATCTTCGAGCACATACCTATCCATCTCTTCACAGTGGTATCAGAGCAAGGTTGGACAACATGGCAGATGGATTTCCTTCATCAATTGAAAAATTGGATAGAGGTAATTACTCAGCTTGGTCATTAAGAATGGAAGCTTATCTCCAAGGTAGAAGTTTATATGGTTATGTGGCTGGAGATGAAGTTATGCCAAGTTTCAGGAACAAAAGTCAACCAACACAAGAAGAGCAAGAAGGATTGAGCACATGGTGTTCCAAGAATGCACTTGCAAGGTCTTATCTCCTCAACTCTATCTCAGATTTTTTGTTGCCTCACATTAGAAGTTGTAAGACATCTCAGGAAGTGTGGGATGCACTTGAAGCTTTCTTTTCTTCAAGTACCAAAGCTAGGAAGCATCAACTATGGCTGGAGTTCACAACTCTCAAGAAGGCTCCCAAACAAAATGTGACTGATTTTGTCACAAAGCTCAAGGACATAGCGGATCGGTTGGGAAGCATTGGAGAGGTAATAGATGAAGAGCAAATTGTAAGGCAGGTCATCAATGGCTTGAAGGCAGATGATAAGTGGGAAGCATTCACCACAGCTATGGATTTGTACATGGACATGCATGTACCTGATTTCAACACACTCATTGGACAACTACTTACTCAAGAGGCAAAGCTTATCAACAATGGAGAAAGCTCTAAAGGTAATCAATCTTCAGCTTTATACACGGATAAAAGCAAGTCTAAAGATAACAAAGGAAAGGCAAAGAAAGTGGATGATGAAGCAGGTACATATCAAGCTAACTATGCAGGTAGAGGAAGACATGGCAGAGGTAGAGGAAGAGGAGGTAGACAAGGCAAGGGGAGATCCCAAGACTCCAACTCATGTTCTATTTGTGGATTAACTAATCATACAACTGAAAGTTGCTTTAGGAATTCCAGGAATCAAAGAGGCAGAGGATACAATAGAGGAAGTTATGGCTACTCAAGAGGAAGGTTCAACAACTACCATGGTAACTACAACAACTACAATCATTCAAACTATCAAGGAGGCTACAAAGGAAGGAGAGACTACAATAACTACATAGAAGACTCAAACAAAGAGGATTCATTATTGATCATGAACATGGCTATGCCACAAGGTAAATCTGATGAGCATGTTTTCTACATAGATTCAGGTTGTTCAAATCATGTGGCAGGAAATGTGGCACTCCTATCAGATTTAGAAGATCCAAGGAATAAGCATGAGGTACAAACAGGAGATGATACAAAACATCTTGTGGAGAAAATAGGCAATGTCAAAGCACCTGATGGAAACATCAACCTACTCAGTAAGGTACTCTATGTCCCTACCATTACAAAGAATTTGATAAGTGTTGGTCAGATAGTAGAGAAAGGGTTGCAAGTCAGGTTCACAAAAGTAGGAGCATTTGTTGAAGATCCAAGTCAAGGATTCAGAAGAATTGCAAAAGGTGAAAAGACAGGTAGATTGTTCACATTTGAATTACAGGACACTAGAAACATTGCTCTCTTTAATTATGGTAGTCAGACACTCATAGAATTGGAAGTATGGCACAAAAGGTTAGCACATATTGGTGAAAGGTCATTAAAGCAAATCTGCAGGGACCAAACTGTACTTGGACTTCCTAATTTGTCAAAACAACATATGATTTATAAGTGTAGTGCATGTCAATTTGGAAAGTCTCACAGGTTACCATTCATGAAGAAAGGTTATATGCATGGAGATCTCTTGGAGTTGGTTCATACAGATGTATGGGGACCTAGCAAGGAAGCTTCAATATCTGGATCAAGGTATTATGTTTCCTTTATTGATGATTGCAGCAGATGGACTATCCTATTCTTTATGAAACACAAAGATGAAGTTTTTTCATGTTTCAAAAGATATTTGGCTCTTGTGGAGAATCAAACAGGTAAATCACTAAAAAGGCTAAGGTCAGATGGAGGGGGAGAATACTTCTCCTATGATTTTGATTCTTTTCTTCAAGAAAGAGGAATCAAAAGAGAGGTAACTACAAGGTACACTCCTGAGCAAAATGGAGTGGCAGAAAGGAGGAATAGGACAATTGTTGAAGCTGCAAGGTCTATGTTAAATGAAAAGCATTTACCTAATTACTTATGGGCTGAGGCTATATCTACAGCCACTTACTTGATTAACAGGTTGCCTTCAAAATCCCTTGATGGGATGACTCCATATGAGGCTTGGAATGGAAGAAGACCAAGCTTAGATCATTGTAAAATTTTTGGATGTATTGCTTTTGCTCATGTTCCTTCACAGGTTAGAGGCAAGATGGATCCAAAGGCAGAAAGGTGTGTATTTATTGGATATGACAACAATCAAAAGGGCTACAAGTTATACAACCCTACCAACAAAGGATTCTTGGTAAGCAGAGATGTAGTTTTTGATGAGAATAATTCATGGTATGAAGATTCATGCAGGAAGGTCAATTTACCATATAATCTTGAAGAAGATTTTCCAAAGCTTGGTAGAGAACAACCGAAGATTGAAGAACAAGACACCTCAGAGGATGATGAAGAATCTCAGATGGAAAAGATCAAAGCATGGAAGTCTAAAGGTAAAGCAAAATTGCAAGAACTTGGACATGAGGCAGAATCATCACATCATGGCCTAAGAAGATCTATGAGGGAAAAGAAAAAACCAGAAAGGTATGGGTTTGACACCTCATTAGTAACTAAACATTCTATCTACATAGCACAGGACATAAACCAAGAGGAGCCATCATCATTTGAAGAGGCCAAAGCAAAAACAGAATGGAAGCATGCAATGAAGGAAGAGATTGAAGCACTTGAGGAAAACAACACTTGGGATTTGGTGCCCAAGACTTCATGCATGAAGGTAATAGGCTCAAGATGGGTCTATAAACTCAAGAAGAATTCTGATGGTTCCATTAACAGGTATAAGGCAAGGCTTGTAGCAAAAGGCTTTGCACAAACTCAGGGAATTGATTATGAGGAGACCTTCTCTCCTGTGGCAAAGATGCCTACTATTAGGGTTTTGCTTAGTATTGCCTCTTCCAAGAACTGGAAGATACTTCAATTAGATGTAAAGAATGCATTCTTGAATGGTTGGATAACAGAAGAGGTATATATGGCACAACCACCTGGTTTTGAGAATCAAGTTTATCCTGATTATGTGTGTAAACTTAACAAAGCATTGTATGGTCTCAAGCAAGCTCCAAGAGCTTGGAATTTTAGGCTTGTTTCATTCTTGCAGGACAAAGGCTTTCAACCAAGCAAGGCAGATCCTTCACTCTTTATTAAAAAGAGTAATTCTGAGGTCATCTACCTATGTGTATATGTAGATGATATTATATTGACAGGAAATGATGCAGATGGTATGAAGAAGATCAAAGATCAAATGAGAGAAGAGTTCAAGATAAGTGATTTGGGTTCACTTACCTACTTCCTAGGTTTGGAAGTTGTCTACAAAGATCATGGTTTGTTTCTCACTCAAAGAAAGTACATTAAGGACATGTTGGCAAAATTCAAGATGCAAGATTGTAAGATTGCAGGTACTCCAATGGAGGTCAATCACAAATTGAGCTCACATGAAGGTGAACTCATAGAGGACATCACATCATATCAAAGTCTAGTGGGTAGTCTCAACTATGCCACATTGACAAGAGTAGATATATGTTATAGTGTGAGTGTGCTAAGTCAATTTATGCACACACCAAGGAAACCACATATGGATGCTGCCAAAAGGATTCTCAAGTATCTCAAAGGAACCATAAATGAAGGACTTTATTATCCTTATGTATCTGATTTAGGTTTGAAGCTATTTTCTGATGCAGATTGGGCTGGCTCCAAGGAAGATAGAAGGAGCACTTCAGGTTATCTTACCTTTGCAGGTTCAAAGCTTATTTCATGGTCATCCAAGAAGCAACCCACAGTTGCTCTCTCTTCTATTGAAGCTGAATATAGAGGTCTTGCCATAGCTACACAAGAAGCTATGTGGATGAAGACATTATTCAAAGATCTTGGATTGGAGTTTGGAACTCCAACTATTTTTGGTGACAATATGAGTTCTATTCACTTGGCTGCTAATCCTATTTTTCATGCAAGGACTAAACATATTGAAGTTCATTATCACTATGTACGAGAGAAGGTTCTAAGCAAAGAGATTCAAATATCATATGTGTCCACTCATCAACAATGTGCAGATATTCTAACCAAAGCATTGGATGGTACAAAGCTTTGCAAATTCAAGGCTATGATTGGTTTGCAGGTACTCTTGGAAGATTGAAGACCTCAAGCATACTTGGCTTGAGGGGGAGCTGTTGGAGCAAGTCTATGACAAGCCTAAGTATTGGCTTGAGTCTCACAAAGTCTTAGAAGAAGCTTTAAAAAGAAGACTTTGTAAAGTTCACTTGTGAACTACCTCTTGTAACTTTTGAAGAGTTTACTTAATGTAAAAGTAAGAGAATCTTAAGTGGTTGAGTCCACTTGATCAAGAATGGAAAGAGGAGCCACAAATTGGTGATTTGTGTTAGGTAGAGAATCAAATCAATCATTGATTGATTGGAGAGTGATTGAGGGAAGTTAGCCTCCCTAACTCAACTATAAATAGATGGCAGTTTTAGTCGTGGTTAGAGAGACCTATGTGCAGACCTCCAAGAGCTGAGCTTTATGCCATATCAAGGTGTGATTACAAGGCACACATATGTATCAGTAAGTCATTGTATTGTACAAGCAATATACTTTCATTTTCATGATTATTTGAGTTCATCTTTCCATGTTCTTGTGAAGTGTACTACTCACTGCCATTACTCTCAGTTTTCTCAGTCAGCTTGCAGAGATGTTTTCTCTAAGCTTGGTGCATCCTTTTCAGTGATTTAACTTGGTAAAGTTAGCTCTAAAAGTGTACTATATGCTCACAAATTTTCATGTCATTTGGATGTTGCAATCTTCAGTTATGTTCATTTGAAGTCAACAGGGTCTGTTCATCTTCACTTCTCTGTCAGGTACCCGACTTTTGCACTCATCTTGTCAGAGTCATTTCTCAGTGGTTACTTATCCAAATTCAGTGATTTAAAGCTTGTTGGATTCCGCTTACTGTCTAGTATAACCATACAAATTTTCATAATCATTGGATTTCTAAATTTTGAGTTATGTTGAATTTTCTACTCACTGGTCTATTTCTATAGCAGCCCGTGAAAATCGGGATGATGTCATCACTTGTTAAAACTCATTCTCAGTGTGTGGTTCATTATTTTTGATGAGATTACTCTTGAAAGTTAGCTCTTTAAGTTGCCTATACTTCCACAAGAGGAATTGAGCTAATTGCTGCTGTGCTCAGAGAATTATGTAAAACACTGGACAGGTGTATGAACCAAGAATAACAAGTTTTCAGCTCTGAGCTAACTCCAACTTATCTGTTTTGATCTATCTTTTTGAGAGTGATCTTCCAAGGTACATAGGGTGTCTAATACATCCATTGGCAAGCTAAAAGGGCCCACCATATACTCCTGGAGTTCATTTGGCTGGTGTAGATCAAGGATTTTGCAACACCTCTTCATCTTCAAGCACATACCTATCCATCTCTTCACATTGACCAGTGGCAAGGCCTCTCCTTTCAGCGTCTCTAACTCCGCAGCACCCCAATTTAGCATTGTTTTGACTCTATAAGGTCCTTCCCAATGTGGAAGCCATTTTCCTCTCGGTTCCACATATGTCGATCATGTGCCTCCTTCCTCTTCATCTGAGTCTCTATCAATTGTTTTGTTGCTAGTAGACGAATCTCCCCCACTTTATGTAGTGCTCCTAGCCTCTGAGAGACATCACAATCCTTATTGGCCTCCTAGGCCCATTTCCAAAGTTATTCCTCTGTCTAGGATTATAGTTGTTACCTTGATTTGGTGCAGCAGCCATCACATTTGCTGGTGTTGGGGGTCCTCCTTGTGTCCAGTATGTCATTGCAGGCATTCCTCTTGATTGGCATTCATGGGCCTCATGGCCAACTTTCCTGCATAATTGACAAGTCACACTTAACAGAGGACATTCACTTACTATGTCACCTTGCTTGCTGCACATGGAACACCAAAGTCCACTCTTGATGCCACCTCCTTTGAGCTCCTGCAACTCTTGTCGCAACTAAGCCAATTCCTCTGCCTGGGCCTCCTCCTCCTTTTGGAGCTTTAGTGCTTCAATCTCCCTTGTCAACTGAGCAAGAACATTCTCCTCCTCTTTGTAGGGCTTATTTCTTTTTAAGCCCTCCAGCTCCTTCCTTAGTTGGATCACTGGATCCTCCATTTCTGTACCATATGTTGGTTGGGAAGAAGTTGCTCCATACTGGTACCTTATCTGCTCCAAGCGTGTGGCTGTGTTGATGAACTCCTCTATGGAGGCTGTAGGTAACACTAATTCCTTTATTTTGCATTGGGTGGCCACTGGTAGGGGCTTAGCCAACCATTTCTTAACAAAAAAATCATGTGGTGGATCTGGCAATTTAGCCATTAGTGCTTTGGCCCTAGTCACAAACTCTGGGAACTTTTCTCCTAGACCCAATCTCAAATTT
>CM035429.1:143721986-143726986 GCA_020310875.1 Ceratopteris richardii
TCGACGTAATCAGAATTCCTATAAATACATGCACTCTGTGGACTGTTGGAACAGAGTGCATGGGGGGAGATTGCACCCAATCTTGCGTTCGGTCTCATCTCTTGTTGTCTCTATTTTCTGTGTGTATCAGAGCTCTGCACGCGTCAATACAGATCTGTTCTCTGTTCGTGATTCTGAATTCCGATTCCATCTCCATCTCCATCTCCGTCTCCGTCTCCGGTTTCTGTTTCTGTTTCCGTTTCTGTTCCAGTTCCGTTCCGATTCCATCTCCATCTCCATCTCAGTCTCCGTCTCCGTTTACACCTACGTTTACTCCTTCGGCTTACTCCAAGGCGTCGACTAAGGCAATAACTTAGGCAATACATTGGCACCCAAGGCTCCCTTGGCGACCGTTGGCAGCCGTTGGCTACGAGGCAATTTTAATTTTTGAGTGGTAATAGAGAGGTTTAGAGTCCCTAAGGTAGGAGGATTTGAACCCACAACCTCCTACTTTCAAGGGAAGTACTTTGACCACTCCACCATCTCTTGGAGTTGTACTAAAGCTCTCTCTCTTTATTACTTGTGGAAGGCGCTCGCGGCGATTTCAAGGATGGACCCAACAAAGAATCAAGTGTAACTTTCAATCCGTAGGTCGGATTGAGGCGTGTAATATACCGTTGGAAAGCTCTCGGAACGAACTTTCCAATGAGCTAGCTTGGAAGTGTGAATTCCTTCAAAATCCTTGGGTGGCACTTGATTGAGTGTTCAAGATACCAAGCAAGGTTGAGAACATGGGATCGAGACACCAAGGTTGCAAACAAGAAGGTTTAATACACCAAGGTTGAGAGAAAGGGTCCAAGAGCACCATGCAAGATTACAGTGATTCACCTCGACCTGCGGCAACACTTGAACAACAACTAGAGCTCTTGCGGCATGAACTTCAAGGAGCTCAGAACGAGATCCGACAACGTGATGAAATCCTCCAAAAGATGCAAGCTGAGGAAGACAACCTTACGAGAGTAGTAAAAGCTATTGTGTCTGCCCAATCTGATGTTACTCATTCAAAGATTGGTAATAGAAACTACCAGTTTCTATGATTTGATGGCCGAAAGGATGGGCCTTTAGTACTTTCTTGGTTGTCGCAGTTTGATGATTTTTATACCGATGAAATGTATGCTGAAAGTGAAAAAGTTAAATTTGCCACTAACTATCTAGTAGCTAAAGCACAACTCTGGTGGAATGTCTTGCGGCACAGTACGGAGCGTCCAACAACTTGGAAGTCTTTTCAAGAAAACGTGAAGGATTCATTTCTTCTTCCTCAATACCATTTGCATGTTCGACGTGCATGGACGACCCTTACATGGAAGGAGGGTGATACGATTACTACCTACACAGAGCGTTTCTGGCAAAATTTACTACTTGTACGAATGCTTGAAGATGTATCAGAGGATATCTTGCAGCAGAAATACGAAGATGGTTTGGAGGTCGGTATCCAAGCTAAGCTTCACACCCTACGACCTACAACCCTCAACGAGGCTATATCTTTTGCTTATGATGCAGAAAAAGAATTCCAGTCCATAACCAAGTCACTCCGTCTACAACAACCACGTCCACGATCATTTCCTATTAAACCTTCATTTCCTATGAAGCGTAATTTTAATACCCCATCCTACCCTAGTTTTCCTTGTCCTCCACAATCCAATTATTCTACTCCACCCGTTGCTTCATCTCTCCAACCAACCAAACCACCTACCCTTCAAACTTCAGCAGTAAATGCCCAACAGAAGCGACCACGAATCACTTGCTGGAATTGTGGTAAACCTGGATATACAAAAATAAGGTGTAGATTGCAACCTCTTCATATGAAACCGGCTACAGCTCGATTGCATAACATGGAGGTCTATAATGAAGAAATTCCTCCTGTTTGGACAGAGGAATCACTAGAGAAGGACTTAAGTACCTTGGGTAACGATATCTCTCTACACTCTCTACTTTGCATGCAAGGTACAATAAATAACAAACTAGTTAAAATTCTACATGACGATGGGAGTTCACATGACTTCATTTCACATTTATTAGTACATGAACTTAAATTACAAACGTTTCCTTCTTTGTATAAAGTGAAAGCTGCATTTCAAGGTAGTCATTATAATGTAACACGAGAAGTGCAAGATGTTACGATTAGCATAGGCCCTTATGTTGATTCACGAACATTTTTAATTGCACCTTTGCAATCTTATGATGTTATACTAGGTATGCCTTTTCATCACCATTATAACCCATGTATTGACTACCATACTCATACCTTTAAGTTTGTTTTCAAAGGTCAAATCATTACTTTGTCTGCACGGCATGATTTCCAGCCATTTCCATTGATTAGTCACACTCAAGTAAAGCGTGCATTTAGGAAAGGATTCAACTCATGCATTGTTTTTGTCAATGTCATCAATGATTATACTCATACACTTCCAGATGCATATAAACCTTTCATGAGTACTTATAAGGATTGTTTTATGTCTGAATATCCCTCTGAACTACCACCATCTCGAGGATCCTTTGACCATAGCATAGACTTAGTACCTGGTAGTTCTCCTCCTCATAAAGCACCTTATAGACATGGCCCACTACATCAAAAGGAAATAGAAAATCAAGTAAAAGACCTACTACACAAAGGACTTATAAGGCCTAGTTCTTCCCCATTTGGAGCACCAGTTCTCTTAGTAGAGAAGAAGAATAAAACTTATCGAATGTGCATTGATTATAGAGCCCTTAACAAGATCACGATCAAGAATAGATACCCTATTCCTCGAATAGATGATCTCTTAGATAAGTTACGAGGAGCTCGTGTCTTTAGTAAAATTGATCTTAAATCGGGTTACCATTAGATTCGTACGACACAAAGTGATATTTTTAAGACTTCATTTAGAACTCAAAATGGCCATTATGAATTTATGGTAATGCCCTTTGGACTTACTAATGCCCCTGCTACATTTGCGTGAATGATGAAAAATATTTTTCTTGATTACCAAGCTTTTGTTCTTGTATTCTTTGATGACATTCTTGTTTACAGTAAGAATGATAGTGAACATGAAAAGCATCTTGAAACAGTTTTTCATTTGTTACGAGAGAACACACTTTATGCTAATCCTGAAGAGAGTTATTTCTTTCAGCGTAAGCTAGAATATTTAGGACATATTATTTCAAGTGAAGGTGTGCATGTGGATCCAAAAAAGATTAGAGTTATCATAGAATGGCCTACACCACAATCAGTCAATGATGTTCGTTCTTTTCTTGGGTTGGCTAGTTTCTATAGGAAGTTTGTTCAAAATTTTTCTTATTTAGCATTACCTCTTACCTTGTTGTTGAAAAAGAAAATAAAATTTGCATGGGGACTTACCCAACAACAGTCCTTTGACAAACTTAAACATGCACTTTCACATGCACCTGTTTTACAATTACCTGATTTTTCACAACCCTTTCATGTTGTTACTGATGCTAGCGGTTCAGGAATAGGTGCTGTTCTGATGCAAAATGACCATCCCATTGCATTTGAGAGTAGAAAGCTTAAACCCTCAGAGCATAATTATAGTACGTATGATAAAGAACTGTTAGCAGTTGTGCATGCTTTGCGAATTTGGAAACACTATCTTATGGGCTCTGAGGTCTTAATCAAAACCGATCAACAGGCTATTAAACATTTATTAAATCAGCCCTTAATCTCTGATAGGCATCTTAAATGGGTATCATTCATTCAAAATTTCCAACCCATGATACAATATCAGCCAGGTAAAGCTAATGTCGTAGCTGATGCTCTTAGCCGTTTTCCTTTGCATTCTGTTGTTTTGAATAATATTTCTGCCATCCAAATTCATTCTTTTCAAGAAATGGTTTCCACTTATGCATCTGATTTGTATTTTTCACATGCATGGCATGACTTCAACAATGCTGCATCTTTATCTGATGAACATTATACATTTCATAATGGTTTTCTTTATTTTCAACATAGATTATGCATAACCCAAGCTTTTAAAGATTTTGTCATTAAAGAAATGCATGAACCATCTTACATGGGTCATAGAGGCATACAAAGCACCATTTTTGCTTGAAAAGATTTCTTCTTTTGGCCACACATGGAAAAAGACATTGCACATTATGTTTCTCAATGCATTGTATGTCAGCGTGTCAAACGTCATCATGGTAAAACATTTGGATTATTAATGCCACTTCCTATTCCAAATGAACCATGGGAACAAATCTCTATGGATTTTATCACAGGTCTTCCTATCACTTCATCACATAATGATATGCTTTGGACAATAGTTGATAGGTTTAGTAAATATGCATATTTCATTCCATGTAGAAAAACTTTGACTCCACCTCAAGCTGCAAAATTATTCATTAAATGCATTTTTCCACATCGTGGATTTCCTAAAGTAATGTTATCTGATCGTGATGTTAGGTTTTGTAATCATTTTTGGGTTGCCTTATTTCAACATTTTGGTTCTAAAATAGATTTTAGCTCTGCATTTCATCCTGAAAGTAATGGACAGAGTGAGGCTACAAATAGTACTATTCTTGATTTATTGCGTTGTTATTCATTAGATAATCCTAATAACTGGGATGACAAGTTGCCATTGCTTCAATTTGCTTACAATAACACTTCACACACCACTACTGGTCGTGCACCTTTTGAAATAGTTTTTGGTAAAAAGCTTCCCACTCCCATGTCCCTCACCCAAACCGACATTCCGATGGCTGATTCTATTGCTCAAGATCACGTTTCTATACTAGTTTAGTTAAACCCTTTAAAGGAACTTTACCACTTGCTCCACTTCTTGATGACCCTCCTTTAATTGAAGAAAAATCTGAAATCTTAGTTCCTGAAAAAATCATTGATCATGATGTCACTACTACACGCACAGGTACTCAATACAATCGATATTTGGTTAAGTACAAAAATCACTCTATTGAAGAATGTCAATGGATACATAAAATACAATTATCACCTCATTATGACCATT
>CM035429.1:143734486-143759486 GCA_020310875.1 Ceratopteris richardii
ACATAAATAGAAGGTTTTCATGAGATTTTGAGTTTCAAATTTATTTGTTTTGATTCAATCGTTACACATATCACTTCCAAGGTACATAGGCCATTTCATGGTGTCATTGGAAAGCTAACGAGGTCTACTTATCAAGTTTGAAGCACTAGGGACTCCTCACCATGCAACATCTGTGGTTTATCAAATCATACTATAGATGAGTGTTTCAAGAATTACAAGAATCAAAGAGGAAGAGGATACCAAAGAGGTGGATACTCGCAGTCAAGAGGTAGATTCAACCATCACCAAGGTTACAACAACAACTACAACAAAAATTACAACAATAATTACAATGGCAACTACCAAGGAGGATTCAAATCCAGAAAAGACTAGAACAACTACACAGAGGAGCAGGATGAATCTCTTCTGATCATGAACATGACTTCAAAATCAGTTACAAATGATGACCACCTATTCTACATTGATTCAGGATGCTCAAATCATGTGGCTAGAAATGTAGCACTACTCTCTGATCTTGAGGAACCAAAAGGTAAGCATCAAGTCCAAACAGGTGATGACACCAAGCACTCAGTAGTTAAAGTTGGAAATGTTAAGACTTGTGATGGAAATCAGAACTTGTTGAGCAGGGTACTCTATGTACCAACCATTACCAAAAATTTGATGAGTGTTGGACAGATTGTGGAGAAAGGTTTGCATGTTAGATTCAACCAATATGGAGCATTTGTGGAGGATCCAAGACATGGGTTCAAGAGGATTGCTAAAGGAGAAAAATCAGGTAGACTTTTCACTTTTGAGTTAGAAGACACAAAGAATATTGCAGTATACAGTTATAAAGATCAAACACTTTCAGAGCTTGAGATTTGACACAAAAGATTAGGGCATATAGGAGAAAGAACCTTGAAGCAAATATGCATGGACCAATGTGTGCTTGGAATACCTAATGTATCCAAGCAACATATGATTTATAATTGTGGTGCTTGTCAATTTGGGAAGTCTCACAGGTTACCCTTCTCAAGGAAAGGTTACATGCATGAAGATTACCTAGAGCTTGTCCATACAGATGTATGGGGACCAAGCAAAGACCCCTCAGTCTCAGGATCAAGGTACTATGTATCTTTTATTGATGATTATAGCAAGTGGACTATATTGTACTTCATGAAGCACAAGGATGAGGTGTTTAATTGCTTAAAAAAATATCTTGCACTTGTTGAAAATCAGACAGGAAAACATTTGAAGAGGCTAAGGTCAGATGGAGGAGGTGAGTACTTCTCCAATGAGTTTGAAAACTTCTTGTAGGACAGAGGCATCAAAAGAGAAATCACCACAAGGTATTCTCCTGAACAGAATGGGGTAGCGGAGAGAAGAAATTGGTTGATTTTTGAGACAGCTAGGTCTATGTTGAATGAAAAAAGGTTACCTAACTATCTATGGGCAGAGAGTGTTTCTACTGCCACTTACCTCATAAACAGGTTACCATCTAAGTCCCTTGATGGCATGACACCCTATGAAGCATGGCATGGTAAGATACCCTCACTTGACCATTGCAGGATATTTGGATCTGTAGCATATGTACACATTCCTTCTCAGATAAGAGGTAAGCTAGATCCTAAAGCTTAGAAGTGTATCTTTATTGGGTATGATCTAAATAAAACAGGATACAGGTTTTATAACCCTTCCGATAAGGGATTCATGGTGAGTAGAGATGTTATCTTTGATGAAAATGATTCTTGGTATGAGAATGAATGTAGGAAGGTTAAATTACCCTATGATTTGGAAGAAGAATTTCCAAGTCTTGCAAAGGAGGAACCTACTTAGAATGAAGAATCAAGTTTAGAAGATGAAGACACTATCAACCTTGAAGAGTTCAAGGCATGGAAGTCCAAGGGCAAAATGAAGATGAAGGAGCTTGAAGACATACCTGAATCTTCAACTCAATCTGTCAGAAGATCACAAAGAGAAAGCAAAAAACCTATCAGACATGGGTATGATACATCTCTTGGTACTAAACACTTTGTTTATCTTGCCAAAGATTTGTCAATTGAAGAACCAAGATCATATGAAGAAGCCATAACCAAGACAGAATGGAAAGAAGCTATGGATGAGGATATTGAAGCACTCAAGGAGAGTGACACATGGGAGTTAGTACCAAAGAAGGACTCAATGAAGGTAATAGGATCGAGATGGATCTATAAACTTAAAAGAAATTCTGATGGCACAATTAATAGGTACAAAGCCAGATTGGTAGCCAAGGGTTTTGCACAAATCCAAGGCATTGATTATGAAGAGAAATTCTCTCCTTTGGCCAAGATGTCAACCATCAGAGTGTTGGTTAGTGTGGTTGCATCAAAAAATTGGAATATGTACCAATTGGATGTCAAGAATGCTTTCTTGAATGGATGGATTTCAGAGGAGGTATATATGTCACAACCTCCGGGCTATGAGGACCCTAAGAAGGTAAGATATATTTGCAAATTGAAAAAGGCTTTATATGGATTGAAGCAGGCACCTAGGGCATGGAATCACAGATTAACCACTTATCTTCAAGACCAAGGGTTTGTCATGAGCAAGGCAGATACTTCTCTATTCATCAAGAGAAGTAATTCAGAGGTAATATACCTTTGTGTTTATGTTGATGACATCATATTTATAGGTAATGATGTCAATGGAATTAGACAAATCAAGAGCCAGATGATGAAGGAGTTCAAGATCAATGATCTTGGTCTATTGAAGTATTTTCTTGGGCTTGAGTTAGTCTATACTAACTCAGGAATATACATTACTGAGAGAAAATATATACAGGATATGTTGAAGACGTTTCACTTGCAGGATGCCAAAGTAGCAAGTACTCCAATGGAGGTAAACTTAAAATTAAGTGCTCATGAAGGTGATGAAGTTAATCATATTACAGGTTATCAAAGTATGGTGGGTAGCTTAAACTATGCTACCTTAACAAGGATAGATATTGCATATGGAGTTAGTGTGCTAAGTTAGTTTATGCACAAGCCAAGGATACCTCACTTAGAGGCTGCCAAGAGAATCTTGAAGTATCTCAAGGGTACACAACATCATGGTTTGTATTTTCCTTACAATTCAGACATTGATATCAAGATCTATTCAGATGCAGATTGGGCAGGATGAAAGGATGATAGGAGGAGCACTTTTGGATACATTTCTTTTGCAGGTGATAAACCAATTTCATGGTCTTCAAAGAAGCAACCTACTATTGCTTTATCTTCTATAGAGGCAGAGTATAGAGGACTGGCTAATGCCACACAAGAAGCCATTTAGATTAAGCTTTTGTATACAAAATTGGGTTTATATACTAGGTCACCAATAATCTTTGGAGATAATACAAGCTCACTTCACCTTGCAGCTAATCCTATCTATCATGCTAGGACCAAACATATAGAGGTCCATTACCATTATGTGAGAGAGAAGTTGCTAAGCAAAGACATTCAACTAACCTATGTATCAACCAACATGCAATGTGCAGATTTGTTGACTAAAGCTTTGGATGGAACCAATTTTGGAGGTTCAAAGGAATGATTGGATTGCAAGATATACATGATGATTGAAGATGAAGATCAAGCCAAAATGTTTGGCTTGAGGGGGAGCTGTTGGTGTAATTCATAAGCCTACACATTAGGCTTGATAGATACATTGAAGTCCATACACATATGGAGAAGCATAGGAACTAGTGCTAGTGGTTAATTACCACTTTATCTCTTTGTAAAAGTCAAATTGACTTGGAATCTTTGTAAACACCTACCAAAAGGATTCGTGGAAAACGTTAGCTCTTTGATTGAAGGAATATCTCCTAGGATATAGGAGCTTGATCATAGGGAGCCAAAAGTTTGAATTTGTATTCAAATTTTTACTCATTCTCTATAAAAATGTTCATGGAAAAGTCGCGGGTAGAAATCATCACTCTCAAGCTTCTCATTACTGATTATGAGTGTGTGTGAGGCCTACACTCTAGCACACACCTATCTACATCATTAGGCAATGACATTCATGCCAATGGATTTGTATACGAGTGTTCATTAATACATACATTCTCATTAGTCATTTCTGAGTTCTCTGTTATACTCCTTGAAAGTCTGTCAACTTGTGAAGTGCATATCTCCATCAAAGCTTCACCAAATTCAATGATCTAAAGCTTGTTGGATTCAGCTTGAAGTTATCTACATGCTACCTAAATTTGAGGAGATTCTATTCAGCCATTTCAGAGAAATTCGCGTCGAGGTGATCACTGGTCAATGTCTGCTACAGTCCTAAAAAATCGGGAGTATAGCTTTACTTGCTAAATTTATTTCTCTTAGCATAGTTTATCTTTTTACATCATTCCACTTGAAATAGTTAGCTTGCTAAGCTAATTAAATACCCCTAGAAGGAATTTTTCCAATTCCTACTGTGCTGGTCATACTGAGAAAAAGATCCACTAGGTGTCAAGACATAAATGGAAGGTTTTCATGAGATTTTGAGTTTCAAAATTATCTGTTTTGATTCAATCATTACACACATCACTTCCAAAGTACATAGACCATTTTATGGTATCATTGGAAAGCTAAGGAGGTCTACTTATCAAGTCTGAAGCATTAGGGGGCTGGTACAAAGCAAGTTTAGCACTACCTACTCAATCTCTTGGAGCATCCATCCATCTTCCCAACATATCTATCTGTCTGCATGTTTGTCTGTATGTCTGTCTGTTTGTCTATCTGTATGGCTGTCTGTCTCTCTGTCTATCTGTATGGTTGTCCGTCTGTCTGTCTCTCTATCTATCTGTCTGTCTGTCTGTCTGTTTGTTTATCTCTCTATCTATCTATCTATCTCTCTATCTATCTATCTCTCTATCTATCTATCTATCTGTCTATCTATCTATCTATCTATCTATCTATCTATCTATCTATCTATCTATCTATCTATCTATCTATCTATCTATCTATCTATCTATCTATCTATCTATCTATCTATCTATCTATCTATCTATCTATCTATCTATCTATCTATCTATCTGTCTATCTGTCTATCTATCTATCTATCTATCTATCTATCTATCTATCTATCTATCTATCTATCTATCTATCTATCTATCTATCTATCTATCTATCTATCTATCTATCTATCTATCTATCTGTCTGTCTATCTATCTATCTATCTATCTATCTATCTGTCTATCTCTTTGTCTATCTATCTATCTATCTATCTATCTATCTATCTATCTATCTATCTATCTATCTATCTATCTATCTATCTATCTATCTATCTATCTATCTATCTATCTATCTATGTATCTATCTATCTATCCATCTATCTATCTATCTATCTATCTATCTATCTATCTATCTATCTATCTATCTATCTATCTATCTATCTATCTATCTATCTATCTATCTATCTATCTATCTATCCATCTATCTATGTATCTATGTATCTATCTATCTATCTATCTATCTATCTATCTATCTATCTATCTATCTATCTATCTATCTATCTATCTATCTATCTATCTATCTATCTATCTATCTATCTATCTTATCTATCTATCTATCTATCTATCTATCTATCTATCTATCTATCTATCTATCTATCTATCTATCTATCTATCTATCTATCTATCTATCTATCTATCTATCTATCTATGTATCTATCTATCTATCTATCTATCTATCTATCTATCTATCTATCTATCTATCTATGTATCTATCTATCTCTTTCTCTGTCTATGTATCTATCTATCTATCTATCTATCTATCTATCTATCTATCTATCTATCTATCTATCTATCTATCTATCTATCTATCTATCTATCTATCTATCTATCTATCTATCTATCTATCTATCTATCTATCTATCTATCTATCTATCTATCTATCTATCTACCTACCTTCCTATCTATCTATCTATCTATCTATCTATCTATCTATCTATCTATCTATCTATCTATCTATCTATCTATCTATCTATCTATCTATCTATCTACCTATCTATCTATCTATCTATCTATCTATCTATCTATCTATCTATCTATCTATCTATCTATCTATCTATCTATCTATCTATCTATCTATCTATCTATCTATCTATTTATGTATCTCTCTATCTATCTACCTACCTCCCTATCTATCTATGTATCTATCTATCTATCTGTCTATCTATCTATCTATCTATCTATATATCTATCTATCGATCTATTTCTCTATCTATGTATCTATCTATCTATCTATCTATCTATCTATCTATCTATCTATCTATCTATATATCTATCTATCTATCTATCTATATATCTATCTATCTATGTATGTATGTATCTATCTATCTATCTATCTATCTATCAATCTGTGAATCTCTCTCTCTCTCTCTATCTATCTATCTATCTGTCACATTATGGGTTATCACATTATGGGCCTATGGCAGATCATGGTGTATTACCACATGGGAAAGTTTAAAAGGTGGAAGATTGAGGGAGAATGAAGAGATTCTCATTTGAGATTCTCATATTAGAAAAGATGGCTCAGACGATGGCTAGTCATCAAATCAAAAAATTGTCTCTATGTGTGCTTGGATCGAAGATTAGCAATCAAACGGTGTCAAATCTCCGTGCTAGCAAAAGGGCTCTTCCCCATGTAATAATGCTATCAGAGCTTGCGATCTACATTGCTGTCATGCACACATGGAAGTGGGAGGTGTAGGGATTGAACCCGCGACCTCATGGAGTCAAGGATGCTGCCCTATCCAAGCTGCCAACTCACATTTGATGACAAGAAGGCTTCAATTTCTCTACAGAAACATCGTAGCAGCGTGCAAAATGGAGAGGAAAAGGTGGGTGACCCCATAAACTTGGATGTACCATATTTCATATGGAAAAGGAGAGGTGGGCAAGCCCTTAAGCTGTTCCTCTTGGCCACTTGGAAGAGAGCTCCTTAGTGATGGGAAAGGAAATCTGAAGCGGCCATTTGAAGAGGAATCCATCATGGATAGAGGAATCAAACATATGTCTTCCATACTATAGAGAAGCATTTCGACCACTTGAAGTGCTCGACAAGTGTGGAGCTAAAGTTGACATGATCAAGGGAGAAGTGGAATGTAGAGAAGAGCAGGTATCATCTCAAGCAAAGGTATGAAAATTTTTGTTATTTCCAGGAACTAAAAGATAAAATTCCACTTTGAGAGAAGAACAACAAGGGGTTACGGGCTAAGTATTAGGAGGGAAATCATGTGTATGGAGAGTTTGAGATATATACTCTCATCTTGAATCAAGGATTCCCTAAAAATATAACAAAGGGTAAGCTTTAAGTACCTCCAAAGTAGCCTTTTTTTAATGATTTTTACATAAATATGAGGAGCTATTTCGGATAAGTAGCCATGTTGGGAAGGGAAAAAGAGGAGGTATTTTTCATAGATTTATGGAAAAAACCATGCACACTTATAGTCTAGTGTATTGACTTCCATATACAATCAAGAAATCCAAAATATACCTCAGTATCATGGGATTTTTAAGCTCCACAAAACCCCCTTCCATCACAGTTTGAGAAAAAATTTCAGCACCTGAATCTAAGAAATTTCCATTTTGGAAGAGGGAAAAAGAGGTGCAATATTTATGGATGGATGGGACAAAGTATATATACTGAGAGTATGGTGTATGGACTTCATAGATGAATCATTAGATCCATCAAAATAATAAGTTAAGGAGGAATTCTATTTCCTCAAAAAACCCCTTCCTTTACTTTTTGGAATAAAAATTCAGGTGTTAGTTTTAGCCAAACTCCACTTTTGGGAGTAAGAAAAGAGACCATTTATGAGGCTTCCCATGGATTAGTGCACATGTGCATGAAGTATGGTGTATGAATTATTATGGAGAAGAGAAAATCCACATTATGATGGATTAGAAGTTTACTAAAGTCTCCCAGTTAAGCTTTGGCGTGAAACTAAAAAGCTTGATTTAGGCCTCTTTTGGGGAGAAAATTCACATGCACTAAGGGAGGATTTGGAAAGGAAAAAATAGGTCCAAGAATCTTCACATACCACTCTCTGAGATTATGGAGAGAAGTTTAGGATTTTTTTGATGGAAGAATGCTTTTGGGCACCCCAAAAATCACATTTTTACACTTTTTCCAGCCCCTCCAACAGTCCACTAGTTTGACATGTCCCACTTGGAATGGCCATATCTTGGGCTGAAAATTCTAAATTGGACGTGCTATGGCTCGTTTTGAAGAGAACAAGGTCTATTTTCAGTTTATGAGAAATATGTATTTTGTAGGTCTGAACAGGTCTGCAAAGTATGAACAATTTTTGGAAATTACCTTCCGGGAGCCATATCTTTCAAACCGGGAAGGCGATTTGAGTAATTTCACTTCGAGCCACTTGCACATGTTATACTTTTCAGTTTATGAACATTTGCAAGCTTTAAAGTGGTTTTTTCAGGTCTAAAGAAGGATTACTAATGCATTTTTTGACTAAATTTGCATTATTTTGGTAATCACCTGACCATGTTTTATGGTTTGGGGAGTGCTCCGATGTTTTCGGACACTTCAAAGTTTATGTTAGGACCTGAGGAGGAAGGTGGAGAGGTCTTGAAGCTCGTTGAGAAGGATTGGATGCATGCAATTCCAAAACCAAAACTATTCAGGGATGTATGCTTTATGTTTCAGACATTTTTTTTGTATGTACATGCATAAATTGTATTGCATACATCAAATGTTGATCATTGTTTAAATTCTTAAAGTATGGATCAAGAGACGAGAAGTAGGCTTTTTGATTCTTTGCAGGGAAGAGGATTGCAGAAACTATATGGCTATGCAACACAGGGAATTGTTGCTAGCAATTGCTCTTATGTTTTTGCATGTTATGGAATTCATATATGAGTTTATGGCATGCATGCCATGGGCCTGTCAAGCCCTCCGTTGTTGGGTGGCCTGTATGCCACTGAGCTTATGGTAAATGTTTTTTTGGGATTCCATTTCCTGGGGAAATGTTGTCGAAATTTTTCCTACCGCATGGCATTATATATGCACTTGCCTTTTGATAAGAATGTTAGGACATAGTAACATGCCTTTCTGCAAACATCAATAAGTTTTAGGCATGCTTATAAGCATGTATTTGATGGACTTAGGACCATCATAGTAGTATACATAACGCAACTTCAATAGTAACAGGATCCCTACACATAATCCTTATGGATTTAGACTATAGGATTGCTAAGGGAAGGAGCTACACATTCACTATTAGTAATGTGCACAAGCAATCCTATAGGTTTTAGGAAGTTGCATATAGGTACGGGAGATACATATATGATACTCTCCAAACAAGTGAAGATTTACTTATCTTCACAAGAGTCTCATAGTATGATTAGGAGACTATGGGGTATTACTAGGAATACCCAAAGAGTGACTAGTTTCACTCATGCACATCACTTGACCAAGTAGTGAAGCATTTTTGCTACACTACTAAGGAAACCAAATAGATGGGATCATAGAGATGGGTTTCATGAGATAGCATCGACGGGTGCTTATGTGATTCGAGTGATGGTTAGGAAGGCCACATGCATGGCTATAGCTCTATGGTATAGAGCATAGATCCCTTAGTCAGGAATAGTTGGGGTACCCAATACATATAGATGTATATTGGGATCTATAGAGAGGTACTTAGACTTAGTCTTTGTACATAGGAACAAGTTGGTTTGGAACAGAAGGGGATATCCATTGTCATATTACTGACTAGAACCAAATTAACTAGTTCGAGGATATGGGACTCACTTGAGTCCACCTACATGATTTTAGGATATGAGATTCATTAGAGTCCACCTATATATTGTTGGGAGAAATGGATGGATGATCCAAGAGATTGACTAGGTACTGCTAAAACCTGCTTTGTACCAGCCCTCTTTAGCTTCAGACTTGATTAGTAGACTTCCTTAGCTTCCCAATGACACCAAGAAATAGCATATGTCCTTTGGAAATGATGTGTGCAATGATTGAATCAAAACAGATAACTTTGGAAGTCACAAAGTCAAGAAAACCTTTTATTTTGGTCTTGACACCTGCTCAATGTTTTGCTCAGTGTGGCCAGCACAATAGCAATTGATAAAATTCCTTCTAGGGGTATTTAATTAGCTTAGTAAGCTAATGTTTGCAAGTAGAATGATGTAAAATGACAAACTATACTCAGAGAAATTGATTTAGCAAAATTAGTTATACCCCCGACTTTTTAGGATTGTAGTAGAGATAGACCAGTGAGCACCTCGACGACGATTTCTCTGAATTGGCTGCATGAAATCACTTCAAACTTTGTCAGCATGTAGATGACTTTGAGTTGAATCCAACAAGCTTTGAATCACTAAATTTGGAGTAGTATTGACCGAGATATGCCCTTGACAAGTTAACAGACTTTGGATTAGACAAGCAGTGAATACAGAGATGAATGATGTAAATATATCTATTGATTAACAATTGTGTACAATCCCATTGGCATGTCTAGCATTGCCAAATGGTGTAGAGAGGTGTAGGCTATGGTATAGGCCTTACACACACTCAAGCTCAATAGAATGAGCCTCGGGAATGGAGTGATCTACCCATGACTTTTTCACATCCAATTTTATAGGAAATGACTTAGGATTTGAATTTAAATTCAAATCTTTGGCTTCCTATGATCAAGCATCTAAAAGTTTGGAAATATTCTCTCAATGAAGTGATCTACTTTTCCACGAATCACTTAGGTAGGTGATAACAAATGATTCTAAGTCAAATTAGACTTTTACAATGAGGTAAAGTGGTAATAAACCACTAGCATATGTTCCTATGGTTCTTCATGCATGTGGAGTCTTCATGATGTCTTCCAAGCTAAATGTGTAGGCTTGTGATTTACACCAACAGCTCCCCCTCAAGCCAAACATTTTGGCTTAAGTCTTCATCTTCAATCTTCAAGTACATCCTGCAATCCAATCATAGATTTGAACTTGCAAAGTTTGGTCCCATCCAAAGCTTTAGTCAGCAAATCTGCACATTGCATGTTGGTTGACACATAGGTCAGCTGAATGTCCTTGCTTAGCAACTTCTCTCTCACATAATGATAATGAACTTCTATGTGTTTGGTCCTGGCATGATAGATAGGATTAGCTGCAAGGTAAAGAGAACTTGTATTATCTCCAAAGATAATTGGAGGCCTAGTATATAAGCCCAATTCTGAATACAAAAGCTTAATCCAAATTGCTTCTTGAGTGGCATTAGCTAGCCCTCTATACTCTGCTTTTGTAGAAGACCATGCAATAGTTGGTTGCTTCTTTGCAGACCATGAAATTGGTTTGTTACCTGCAAAAGAAATGTATCCTGAAGTGCTTCTCCTATCATCCTTGCATCCTGCCCAATCTGCATCTGAATAAACTTTTATGTCAATATCTGAAGTGTAAGGAAAGTACAAACCATGGTTCTGTGTACCCTTGAGATACTTCAAGATTCTTTTGGCAGCCTCTAAGTGAGGTATCCTTGGCTTGTGCATAAATTGACTTAGCACACTAACTCCATATGCAATGTCAATTCTAGTTAAGGTAGCATAGTTCAAGCTACCTACCATACTTTGATAACTTGTAATGTCTTGGACTTCATCACCTTCATGGGCACTTAGCTTTAAGTTCACCTCCATTGGAGTGCTTGCTGCTTTAGCATCCTGTAAGTGAAATTTCTTCAACATGTCCTGCACATACTTCTTCTGAGTAATGTATATTCCTGAATTAGTGTAAACTAATTCAAGTCCCAAAAAATACTTCAATAATCCAAGATCATTGATCTTGAATTCCTTCATCATCTGGCTTTTGATGCTTCTGATTCCATTTACATCATTGCATGTAATGATGATGTCATCAACATAAACACAAAGATAGATTACCTCTGAATTACTTCTCTTAATGAACAGAGAAGTGTCAGCCTTACTCATGACAAAACCTTGGTCTTGGAGGTATGTAGTTAGCCTGTAATTCCATGCCCTAGGTGGATGCTTCAATCCATATAAAGCCTTCTTTAATTTGCAAACATAAGTTACCTTCTTAGGGTCTTCATAGCCAGGAGGTTGTGACATATAAACCTCTTCTGAAATCCATCCATTCAAGAAAGCATTCTTGGCATCCAATTGGTACATGTTCCAATTCTTTGATGCAGCCACACTCACCAACACTCTTATTGTTGGCATCTTGGCCACATGAGAAAATGTTTCTTCATAGTCAATGCCTTGGGTTTGTGCAAAACCCTTGGCTACTAATCTGGCCTTGTACCTGTTAATTGTGCCATCAGAATTTCTTTTCAATTTATAGATCCATCTGGATCCTATTACCTTCATGGAGTCCTTCTTGGGTACTAACTCCCATGTATCACTCTCCTTGAGTGCTTCAATCTCCTCATCCGTAGGTTCCTTCCATTCTGATTTTGTGATTGCTTCTTCATATGATCCTGGTTCTTCATTTAGCAAATCCTTTGCAAGATAAATTGAATGTTTAGTAACAAGAGATGTATCATACGCATATCTGATAGGTTTTTTGCTCTCTCTTTGAGACCTTCTAATTGATTGAGTTGAAGATTCTGGTATGTCCTCAAGCTTCTTCATCTTCATTTTGCCTTTGGACTTCCATTCCTTGAACTCTTCAAGGTTGATTGTATCTTCATCATCTGAACTTGAGTCTTCTTTCTGAGTTGGTTCCTCCTTTGTAAGTTTTGGAAATTCCTCTTCCAAATCATAGGGTAGTTTGACCTTCCTGCATTCATTCTCATACCAAGAATCATTCTCATCAAAGATCACATCTCTGCCTACCATAAATCCCTTTTTGGTAGGTTTATAAAACCTATAACATTTTTTATTTAAGTCATATCCAATGAAAATACATTTTTCAGCCTTTGGATCTACCTTCCCTCTTACCTGTGAAGGAATGTGTACATATGCTACACATCCAAAAATTTTGCAGTGATCCAATGATGGTCTCTTACCATGCCATGCTTCATATGGTGTCATACCATCAAGTGACTTTGATGGTAACCTGTTTATGAGATAGGTGTCATACCATCAAGTGACTTTGATGGTAACCTATTAACCTATTTCTTCTTTCAGCTACCCCATTCTGTTCAGGAGAGTACCTTGTGGTTATTTCCCTTTTGATGCCTCTGTCCTGCAAGAAGTCCTCAAATTCATTGGAGAAGTACTCACCTCCTCCATCTGACCTTAGCCTCTTTAAATTCCTTCCTGTCTGATTTTCAACTAATGCAAGATATTTCTTAAAACAATTAAATACTTCATCCTTGTGCTTCATAAAGTATAATACAGTCCATCTGCTATAGTCATCAATAAAAGACACATAGTACCTTGAACCTGAGACTGAGGGGTCTTTGCTAGGTCCCCATACATCTGTGTGTACAAGCTCTAGATAGTCTTCATGCATATATCCTTTCTTGGAGAAGGGTAACCTGTGAGACTTACCAAATTGACAAGCACCACACTTGTAAATCATATGTTGCTTGGATACATTAGGTATCCCAAGCACACATTGGTCCCTGCACATTTGCTTCAAGGTCCTTTCTCCTATGTGCCCTAATCTCTTGTGCCAAATCTCAAGCTCTGAAAGTGTTTGATCTTTATAACTGTATAATGCAATGTTCTTTGTATCTTCCAACTCAAAAGTGAAAAGTCTACCTGATTTTTCTCCTTTAGCTATCCTTTTGAATCCATGTCTTGGGTCCTCCACAAATGCTCCATACTGATTGAATCTGACCTGCAACCCTTTCTCTACAATCTGACCAACACTCATTAAGTTCTTTGTAATTGTAGGTACATAAAGTACTATGCTCAACAAATTCTGATTACCATCACAAGTTTTCACATTTCCAACTTTAACTACAGAATGCTTTGTATCATCACCTGTTTGGACTTGGTGTTTACCTTTTGGTTCCTCAAGATCAGAGAGTAGTGCCACATTACTAGCCACATGATTTGAACACCCTAAAGCAATATAAAATAGGTGATCATCATTTGTACCTGACTTTGAAGTCATGTTCATGATCAAGAGAGAGTCATCCTGCTCCTCTGTGTAGTTGTTGTAGTCCTTTCTGTTTCTGAATCCTCCTTGGTAGTTGCCATTGTAATTGTTGTTGTAGTTGTTGTTATAATTGTTGTTGTGGCCTTGGTGATGGTTGAACCTTCCTCTAGACTGAGAGTATCCACCTTTTTGGTAGCCTCTTACTCTTTGATTTTTGTAATTCCTGTAACACTCATCTGTGGTGTGGTTTGACAAACCACAAATGTTACATGGTGATGAGTTATAGGGTCTCCCCCTATCTTGCTTACCTCCTCTTCCCCTACCTCTTGAAGATCTACCTCTCCCTGCATAGTTGGCTTGGGAGGTAGAGCATTCATCTTCCACCTTCTTACTCTTACCTTTATCCTTAGATTTCTTATCAGTGTATAGGGCAGAAGAGTTGTTACCTTTGGTAGTATCTCCACTCTTGGTAAGCTTTGCTTCATGGGTGAATAGTTGACCCATGAGAGTTGTAAGATATGGAGTGTGCATGTCCATGTAGAGATCCATTGCAGTGGTGAAGCTTTCCCACTTGTTATCAGCCTTGATTCCATTAATTACCTGCCTTACAATTTGTTCTTCTTCAATTTCCTCTCCTATGCTTGCTAATTGATCTGCAACATCTTTGATCTTGGTCACAAATTCTGAAACAACTTGCTTAGGTTGCTTCCTTAGTGTTGTGAATTCAATCCACAACTGATTTTTCCTAGCCCTTGTATTAGAGGAAAAATATGATGACAAGGTTTTCCAAGTCTCTTGGGAAGTCTTACAATTTCTGATATGAGGTAAAAGAAAGTCAGATATAGAGTTGAGTAAATAGGACCTTGCCAATGCATCCCTTGCACACCATGTGTTGAGTTTTTCTTGCTCCTCCTTGGTTGGCAAACCTCTTGCTTTCAATGAGGGCAATTCCTCATCTCCTGAGATGTATCCATAGAGACTCCTTCCTTGTAAGTAGGTCTTCATCCTTAGAGACCATGCTTGATAGTTGTTCCTGTCCAATTTGTCAATAAATGAAGGAAAAACCATCTCCCATTTTACCTTATTTGCTCTGATACCACTGTTGGGAGAAATGGATGGATGATCCAAGAGATTGAGTAGGTACTGCTAAAACCTGCTTTGTACCAGCCCTCTTTAGCTTCAGACTTGATTAGTAGACTTCCTTAGCTTCCCAATGACAACAAGAAATAGCCTATGTCCTTTGGAAATGATGTGTGCAATGATTGAATCAAAACAGATAACTTTGGAAGTCACAAAGTTAAGAAAACCTTCTATTTTGGTCTTGACACCTGCTCAATGTTTTGCTCAATGTGACCAGCACAGTAGCAATTGATAAAATTCCTTCTAGGGGTATTCAATTAGCTTAGTAAGCTAACATTTGCAAGTGGAATGATGTAAAATGACAAACTATACTCAGAGAAATTGATAGCAAAATTAGTTATACCCCCGACTTTTTAGGACTGTAGCAGAGATAGACCAGTGAGCACCTCGACAACGATTTCTCTAAATTGGCTGAATGAAATCACTTAAAACTTTGTCAGCATGTAGATGACTTTGACCTAAGATTTGAATCACTGAATTTAGAGTAGTATTGACCGAGATATGCCCTTAACAAGTTAACAGACTTTGGAGTAGACAAGCAGTGAATACAGAGATGAATGATGTAAATGTATCTATTGATTAACAATTGTGTACAATCCCATTGGCATGTCTAGCACTGCCAAATGGTGTAGAGAGGTGTAGGCTCTGGAATAGTCCTTACACACACTCAAGCTCAACAGAATGAGCCTCGGGAATGGAGTGATCTACCCGCAACTTTTTCACATCCAATTTTATAGGAAATGACTTAGGATTTGAATTCAAATTCAAATCTTTGGATTCCTATGATCAAGCATCTAAAAGTTTGGAAATATTCTCTCAATCAAGTGATCTACTTTTCCACGAATCACTTAGGTAGGTGATTACAAAAGATTCTAAGTCAAATTAGACTTTTACAATGAGGTAAAGTGGTAATAAACCACTAGCATATGTTCCTATGGTTCTTCATGCATCTGGAGTCTTCATGATGTCTTCCAAGCCAAATGTGTAGGCTTGTGATTTACACCAACATATATTCCATTACATATATATGGAATATATATTCGGTTTAGTGTAGGTATGACACCGTGAATTGGAAGAAAGTTCCACTGGTATGGGACGGTGGAAATGACTTCCCTTTGAGGATTCTTCTTCTATGACCAGGAAGAAAAGGACTCATCATTCATTGCGTCATGTCTCACTAGATCAGAGGAGAGCTCTTAGTAGGCATCTCTGATGTAGACCTTGAAGATGCAACCACTACCAATGCACAAAGGAAGGAGCTCAAAGAGTGGGAAGAAAGGAATAGAAGAGCAATGTTTCTCATATCTCAGGTAATTTCTAATGCTATGGTTGGTCATATAAAAAATTTTGATAATGCCAAGGATGTATGGGATGCTTTGGAAAAGGTTTATGCAACCTCTACAAGAGCTAGGAAAATGCAACTAAAAAATGAGCTCAATAGCATGAAGAAAGCTAGTAACCAAAGTGTGGTTGAGTACACACTCAAAATCAAGGATCTAAGGGATCAATTAGCATCAGTGGGATGCAAGGTTGATGATGAAGACTTGGTTCAGGTCACTCTCAATGGATTGAGAGGAGAAGACAAGTGGAAGCCTCTCATTACCACTATCCTCTATCGAGATCCACTTCCATGCTTAGAAGACCTCATTCCTCACTTGGTGGCTGAGGAGGCATCATTTGGAGATTCATCCAAAAGCAAGGACACTCATGGTCAAGTCCTATACTCTTCAAGAGGCAAAGGGAGAGGTGGAAGAAGAGGAAGAGGAAGAGGCTACAACAATCAAGGCAACCATCAAAGCAAAGAAGAAGGAGAAAGCTCAAGTGACTCTACATTCCAAGCAAAGGCAAGAGGTAGAGGCAAAGGAAGAGGAGGCTACAACCCACACAAAGGTATGATTTGCTATAATTGTGGTAAACCAAATTATATAGCTTCAGATTGTAGATATAAAGATGGTAAATACACTCAAAGAAAGCAAGGGAACTATGCAAATGCTTCAAACAAGGAAACAGGTAATGATCAATTGCTTGCTATGAGACATGGTTATTCAAAGGATGCTAAATATGATACCAAATGGTACATAGACTCAGGGTGCAACAATCATATGTATTGTGAGGGTGATATATTCACCAATTTGCAGGCTCCAAAGTCCAAAGGGTGTGTGGAGACGGGTGACAACACTGAACATGTCATAGAGCACATTGGAGATGTGAGAATTGGATGTGAAAAATCAGCCAGGTTGCTTGAGAAGGTATTGCATGTTCTATCTATTACTAAGAACCTTATTTCAATAGGGCAAATGGTAGAGAAAGGTTTGCAGGTCACATTCAATGACAAAGGATGCTTTATAAGGAATCCTAAAGATGAAAACAAGCTTGTTGCTCAAGGAAGAAAGGAAGGAAGAATGTTCACCTTGGATGTGTCTCCAAATGCAAGCAAGGTATGCTTTGCTATGATTGGTAATCAAAGGATTGCTGAACTTGACCTTTGGCACAAGAGAATAGGGCATGTCAACATTCCTAAGCTAAGGAATATGAGCAAGGAAGAGCTTGTAAGAGGGCTGCCCATGTTTGAGAACAAAGAGCTTCATGAATTTTGTGATGCATTTCAGCTAGGGAAGCAAGCAAGACAACCATTCCAAAGGAGCACAAATAGGGCTGCAAATCTCTTGGATCTTATCCATACTGATGTATGGGGACCTTCCAAAGAGTCATCCTTGGGAGGAGCAAGGTATTTTGTTACATTTATTGATGATTTTTCTAGAAAAGTTTGGATATACATCATTAAAGAAAAATTAGATGTGTTCTCTATGTTCAAGAGGTTCAAGCAAGAGGTTGAGAAGGAGACAGGTAAATATATCAAAGCCCTAAGGTCTGATGGAGGGGGAGAATACTTCTCCATAGAATTCAGCTCTTATTTGTATGAGAATGGTATTAAAAGGCAATTTACATGCAGGTATACCCCCCAACAAAATGGGGTGGCTGAAAGGAAAAATAGGCACATTGTTGAAATTGCAAGGTGTATGATTAATGAAGCACACATGCCATTATTTTATTGGGCTGAAGCTATTTATACTTCAGTTTATTTGATGAATAGGGTACCTACAAGTGGTGTGCATGAGTTGACTCCAAATGAGGCCTACTATGGTAAGTGCTATGTGCACATTCCACAAGAGGTAAGATCTAAACTTGATGTAAAATCTGAAAAACGTGTTTTCATTGGCTATTCTACTGAGCAAAAGGGGTACAAATGCTATAACCCTTACACCAAGAAGTTGTATGTATCAAGAGATGTGGTATTTAATGAATTGAAACCTTGGTATGTAGACAAGGGAAAAGAAAAGGTGATAGATGATGACTTGGATGATGTATTGGTTTGTGGTAAAGGTGATATGCAGGTTGAATCAACTCAAATGAGTGGGCCTGAGGCTTCAACATCAAGATCAGCTACCCAAGGACACATGGGAGAAAGAAGAAGTCTATCAGAATCACCAACATCCAAGTATAAGTCTCTTAGTGACTCTCATGATGATCATAAAGGTGATAGTGAGTCACAGGATGAAGAAGACTATGAAGAGGTGGTTACACCATAGTAAAGCTTTCAAGGTTGAGGAAGCAATTCCCTAAAGGGAATGAGAGGAGATCCTCAAGGCTCAAGAAGCCAATACAAAGGTTAAGTTATGACTCTTTCATTGCCAAGCACTATGCCTATATGATGCAGGTTATTGGAGATAATGATCCTCAAATGTATGAGGAGGCATCAACAAAGGAGGAATGGAAGAGAGCAATGGATGAAGAGATGAAAGCAATCAATGAAAATGAGACTTGGGAATTAGTGCCTAAAACACCAGGTATGAAAGTGGTTCAAAACAAATGGGTGTATAAGACTAAAAGGAATGCCGATGGTTCACTAGCTAGACACAAAGCTAGGTTGGTTGCAAAGGGGTTCACACAAACTTTTGGTGTGGATTATGAAGAGACCTTCAGCCCCCTGGCTAACAAAACAACAATAAGGACCTTAATAGTTGTATGTGTAGGTAGAAGATGGACTATATATCAGCTTGATATAAAAAATGCATTCTTGAATGGTGAGCTAAAAGAAGAGGTATACATGGCACAACCTATTGGATATGAAGATGTGGATCATCCTGATTTTGTTTGTAGGTTGTGTGAAGAGAGATGGTGGATGCAATCCAAAGATGAGTAGGTGCCGCTACAACCAGCTTCACACCAGCCAACTGAGACTTCAGAGTTGATTAGTAGACCCTTTGAGCTTCCTAAATCCACCAAAATATCATCCAAGTACTTTGGAACATGTATCCCAAAAGTTTAAGTCAAGACAGACTAGTTGCGAAATGACTAGCTCCCAAAACTTGCTATTTTTGGACATACACCTGCTGGAAAAAATGAACAGTGCTCTCAACCTGGTAGGAATTAGAAAAATTCCTTTTGTTCATAGCAAAAAGACTTAGCAAGCTTCCCAATCCAAGTTAAAACACTTCAAATGATGGACTGAGCACTGAGAACAAGTTTCATCAATTTCTGGAACATTCCCACAATTCTCGGGGCTCTGCCGAGATAGACCAGTGAGCAGTAAAATGCATATATCTCCCCAACTATTAATCCAATGACCATGCAAATTTATAAGTACACACTAGACAATAAGAGCTATCCAACGCACTTTACAACACTGAAAAAGGATCAGTAGAACTCGCGATATGACCTTCTGAAGTGACTGCTCTGAGTGAGTATAACAGAGAACAAAACAGAGAGGTAGATGATAATAAATGTATAGATTCACATATGATTACAACCACATTGGCAATGAATCTTTGCACAATGGGAGTAGAATGATAGAGCTATGGAGTAAGCTCTTCAATCTCTACAAAATGACATGAAGTGGTCACGTACAAGGCTTGCTAATCGCCTCTTCCTTCTTGCTCTTTTTATAGCTATTCTTGGAGGGAGTTTTGAATTCGAATTCGAATGGCTCCACCTAAAAGTGATCCCCAAAGTTAGGAGAGATTCCCTCAGCTCAAAAATTCATGATTTTGGTAGTTGGAGCCACGAATTTGCTTTTACATCATGGATGAGGTAAGCCATCCTTTTCCTTTTTTCTTTTTCCATTTACAAGAGATAAAAATGAACTCTTTTACAAGAGGTGTTCACATGACTACACATGTGACTTACAAATGAGGATAATATCAAATATATCAAGCATGTAGGCTAGGGTAAAATGCACCAACAGCTCCCCCTCAAGCCTAACATGCTTGGCCTCCAAATAAGTCTTCAATTGTCCTTGATTTCTTGCAAGCCAATCATCAACTTGAATCTACGTAATTTTGTACCATCAAGAGCTTTAGTCAACATGTCGGCACATTGCATATCTGTAGAGACATAGGATAGTTGAATATCCTTGCTCATTAGCTTCTCCCTTACATAATGGTAGTGAACTTCAATATTCTTGGTTCTAGCATGGTATACCGGATTAGCTGCTAGATGTAGTGAGCTTGTGTTGTCACCAAAAATGTGAGGTGTTGAAGAATGAAGTCCAAGATCTGTGTACAAAGACTTTAACCACATGATTTCTTGAGTTGCATTAGCCAAACCTCTATATTCTGCTTCAGTAGAAGATAATGCCACGGTTGGTTGCTTCTTCGATGACCAAGAAATGATTTTTGAACCTGCAAATGATATATACCCTGATGTGCTTCTTCTATCATCTTTAGATCCAGCCCAATCTGCATCTGAGTAGACCTTTAGCTCAATATCTGAAGTATATGAATAGAACAAACCTTCATTCATGGTCCCCTTTAGGTACTTGAGGACTCGCTTGGCCGCTTCCATATGTGGTCTTCTCGGCTTATGCATAAACTGACTCAATATGCTAACACTATAGCATATATCCACTCTTGTGAGTGTTGCATAGTTCAAACTTCCAACCAAGCTTTGATAGCTTGTGATGTCTTCAATTGGCTCTCCTTCATAAGCACTAAGCTTATGATTTTGCTCCATAGGTGTACCTGCACACTTGGTATTTTCCATCTTGAACTTGACGAGCATGTCATGGAAATACTTCCTTTGTGTGATGTATATACCTGAATCTGTGTAGATCAATTCCAATCCAAGAAAATAAGTGAGTGGTCCGAGGTCACTTATTTTGAACTCCTCCTTCATTTGACTCTTTACCTGTTTGATTCCTTCAAGATCATTGCCTGTGATAATAATATCATCAACATACACACATAAATAGATCACTTCAGATCCATTCCTCTTTATGAACAAAGAGGTATCCGCCTTGCTAGCTTTGAATCCTTGGTCCTGCAAATAAGTCACCAATTTGAAATTCCAAGCTCTTGGAGCTTGCTTCAATCCATACAAAGCTTTCTTTAGTTTGCATACATAGTTAGGATGATGTGCATCCTCATATCCAGGAGGTTGTGCCATATACACTTCCTCAGAAATCCATCCATTCAAGAAAGCATTCTTTACATCAAGTTGATAAAGATTCCAATTTCTAGATGCAGCAAGACTAATGAGAACCCTAATTGTAGGCATTTTTGCAACAGGAGAGAAAGTCTCCTCATAATCAATACCATGGGTTTGAGCAAACCCTTTAGCAACTAACCTTGCTTTGTGTCTATTTATACTTCCATCTGGATTCCTCTTGATTTTGTATATCCATCGAGATCCGATTATCTTCATAGATGGCTTGTTAGGTACAAGCTCCCAAGTGTCATTCTCCTTCAAGGCTTCCATTTCTTCATCCATTGCATCTCTCCAAGCTTTCTTGCTTTGTGCTTCTTCGAATGTGGTAGGCTCTTCATTAGTTGAATCTTTTTCAATGTAGATTGAGTGCTTTGTGACCAAAGAAGTATCATAACCAAACCTCTCTGGTTTCTTCTTCTCCCTTGAAGACCTTCTAAGCGGTTGATGTGAGCTCTCCAGTCCATATGTAGCATCCTGCATCTTTGCTTTACCTTTGTTCTTCCATAGCTTTAGTCTTTCCAAGTCTTCTAGGTCAATCTCCGAATCACTTTCTTCAATCTGCTTTGGCTCCTTTGGTTGAAGTGATGGAAAGTCTTCATCCAAGTCATACGGCAGCTTCACTTTCCTGTCATCATCAAACCATGATTTGTTTTCATCAAAAATTACATCTCTACTCACAGAAAATCCTTTATTGGTTGGATTGTACAATCTATATCCTTTTTGGTTTTGGTCATAACCAATGAATACACACTTCTCTGCCTTGGGATCCAATTTCCCTCTTACTTGAGAAGGAATGTGAGCATAGGCTAAGCATCCAAAGATTTTGCAATGCTCTAGACTAGGTCTCCTTCCATTCCACACTTCATATGGAGTGGTTCCATCTAGTGACTTAGATGGAAGTCTATTTATGAGATATGTGGCTGTCGACACAGCCTCTGCCCATAGGTAGTTCGGCAATCCCTTTTCGTTGAGCATGGACCTTGCAGCTTCGACAATAGCTCTGTTCCTCCTCTCTGCTACACCATTGAGTTCGGGTGTATACCTTGTAGTGACTTCCCTTTTAATGCCTCTTTCATGCAAGAAGGCATCAAATTCAGAAGAGAAGTATTCTCCTCCACCATCTGATCTGAGTCTTTTTAAAGTCCTACCTGTTTGGTTTTCAACAAGAGCAATATACTTCTTAAAGCAATTAAACACTTCATCCTTGTGCTTCATGAAAAACAGAATGGTCCACCTGCTACAATCATCTATGAAAGACACATAATATCTTGAGCTTGATATAGATGGCTCCTTACTTGGACCCCACACATCCGTGTGCACTAGATCCAAAGGATTTTGATACATATATCCTTTCTTATTGAAAGGTTGTCTATGAGCCTTGCCGAGTTGACAAGCTTCACACTTATAAATCATGTGTTGCCTTGTGATATTAGGCAAACCAAGTACACTTTGGTCCCTCCAAATCTGTTTGAGTGTCCTCTCACCAATGTGAGCAAGCCTTTTGTGCCATATCACCAACTCTGTTAGAGTTTGAGATCCATAGCTAAACAAAGCTATGTTCTTTGTATCTTCCACTTCAAAAGTGAAAAGCCTTCATGTCTTTTCTCCTTTGGCAATCCTTCGAAAGCCTTGCCTTGGGTCTTCAACATATGCTCCAAATCGATTGAATCTAACCTGCAATCCTTTTTCAACAATCTGTCCAACACTTATTAAATTTTTGGTAATTGTAGGGACATACAAGACTTTGCTTAAGAGGTTCATATTCCCATCTGATGTCTTCACATTACCTATCTTCTCCACTGAGTGCTTTGTGTCATCTCCTGTCTGCACTTCATGCTTGTTATGAGGATCTTCCAAATCAGAAAGTAAAGCCACATTTCCTGCTACATGGTTCAATCATCCTGAATCAATGTAAAATATGTGATCATCATCCTTACCCTTCTTCGCTGATAGATTCATAATCAATAATGAATCTTCTTGACTTTGGTCCTCTACATAGTTATTGTAGCCTCTTTTCCTCTATGGCCACTTTGATAGTTGTTGTTGTTGTTGTAATTGTTGTTGTAGTAGTTGTTGTTGTAGCCTCCATTGTATCTACCTCTATTTGATCCATAGCCACCTCTATTGAATCCTCTTCCTCTTGAGTTCCTTGGATTCCTGAAACATTCTTCAGTAGTATGGTTAGATAAGCCACATATGTTGCAAGGTTGAGATGATTGGAATCTCCCCCTGCCTTGCTTTCCACCTCTGCCTCTTCCTCTAGCTCTTCCTCTACCTGTAAAGTTTGCTTGGAAAGAGCTTCCTTCATCTTCATTCTTCCTATTCTTTGACTTGTCCTTGACCTTAGCTTTATCCGAATATAAGGCAGAAGTTTGATTACCTCTTGAGGACTCACCACCTTTGCTAATCTTTGCTTCATGAGTGAAGATTTGGCCCATGAGTGTGTTGAGGTCGGGTACATGCATATCCATGTATAAATCCATGGCTGTTGTGAATGACTCCCACTTGTTGTCTGCTTTGATTCCATTCATGATTTGTCTTATGATTTGCTCCTCTTCAATTACCTCTCCAATGCTTCCAAGTTGGTCGGAAATCTCCTTCATCTTTGTGACATAATCAGTCACATTTTGCTTCGGGCTTTTCTTCATTGTTGTGAACTCCATCCACAATTGGTTCTTCCTTGCTCGAGTGTTGGAAGAGAAGAAAGAAGCAAGTGCATTCCAGGTTTCTCTTGATGTCTTGCATCCCTTGACATGAGGTAAAAGAAAATCAGAGATTGAGTTTAGAATATAGGACCTTGCAAGTGCATCCTTCGAACACCAATTCGAAAGTCCTTCCACTTCTTCATGTGATGGTTGCCCTTTGTTCCTCATGGTTGGCATTGCTTCATCTCCGGATATGAATCCATATAGATTCCTCCCTTGAAGGTAAGCCTCCATCCTTAGAGACCATTCCGGGTATTTGTTTCGATCCAATTTGTCAATTGTTGATGGAAATCCATCTCCCATGTTGCTTGACTATGCTCTGATACCACTGTGAAGAGAGATGGTGGATGCAATCCAAAGATGAGTAGGTGCCGCTACAACCAGCTTCACACCAGCCAACTGAGACTTCAGAGTTGATTATTAGACCCTTTGAGCTTCCTAAATCCACCAAAATATCAGCCAAGTACTTTAGAACATGTATCCCAAAAGTTTAAGTCAAGACAGACTAGTTGCGAAATGACTAGCTCCCAAAACTTGCTATTTTTGGACATACACCTGCTGGAAAAAATGAACAGTGCTCTCAACCTGGTAGGAATTAGAAAAATTCCTTTTGGGCATAGCAAACACACCTAGCAAGCTTCCCAATCCAAGTTAAAAC
>CM035429.1:143769486-143774486 GCA_020310875.1 Ceratopteris richardii
GTTCAAGTGCTTTCTCACTCAGAGAAACCCGACTATACTCAGTCATACAAAATGAGTACTAACTCACTTTCTCTCTTCCCCATCGCGTCAGTTGATTCAAACTATCTTATATAGATTTTCTCATTCTCATGATTTAAAAAAAAACATCTAGAACTAAAGTGAACTAACTTTACAAATATAATACACTTGTGAATTTGTCCCTTCACATAGGCATGTGGTTTTCTTCTGGAGCTTTGCCCTTCAAATATATGTCCAATTAGTGATTGTTTCTCCAATAGCTCCCCCTCAATCACAAATTGGCATTCCTTGTTTCTTCATATCATCTTCTTTCTTTTACTCCTACCATGCTTTTGAATCTGCTGGTCTTCACACCATCCAAGCTCTTTGTCATTATGTCTGCTATCTTATCCTTTGTAAAAATGTACTCCACTTCAATTTCTTTCTCCATTACCTTTTCTCTCAGAAAATGATACTGTATCTCTATGTGCTTTGTCCTTGCATGAAAAACTGGATTTGCTGCAAGATAAAGTGAACTCATATTATCTCCATGTATTGTAGGTATACCTTGATCAATGCCCAAGATTTTGGACAATGTTTGCATCCATATGACCTCCTTAGCTGCTTCCACAAGTCCTTTGTACTCAGCTTCAGTTGATGATAATGCTACTATATGTTGTTTCTTTGAACACCAACTTACAAGCTTATCACCAATGTATATCATGTAGCCATGAGTTGATCTTCTGTCATCCTGGTTACCTACCCAATCTGAGTCACTATAGGCTCTCAACTTCAAATCTGATGTAAAAGGATAATATAATCCTTCCTTTATAGTTCCTTTGATATATCTGAGAACTCTTTGACCTGCAATCCAATGTGGGTCCTTTGGACAATGCATGAATTGTGACAAAACTCCCACTGCATAACTAAGATTAGGTCTTGTTAGTGTAGCATAAATCAAACTACCCACAAGAGATTGATACTTCCTCATATCTTTGTATTCTGCACCATCATATTTACTGAGCTTGTGATTAACTTCAAGTGGAGTTGAAGCTTCTCTGCAATTGTCCATATCAAACTTCTTCAATAGATTCAGAAGATACCTTTCTTGTGATACATATATGCCATGATCTGTATAAGTGACTTCCATTCCAAGAAAGTATGATAACTTTCCTAGATCATTGAACTTGAATTCTTTTTCAAGTAATCTCTTTACCTCCTTGATTCCTTCATCTGAAGTACCTGTGATTATAATGTCATCCACATAAATACAAATGTAGATTGTACCTTCCTCTGCTCTTTTGATGAGTAGACTTGGATCTGCTTTTGAACTTTGATATCCAAGATCATTGAGATACTTCACTAGTCTATAATTCCATGCTCTTGGAGCTTGCTTCAATCCATAGAGTGCTCTTCTCAACCCGCAAACAAAATTTGGATACCTAGAATCTATAAACCCTTGAGGTTGTTCCATGTATACCTCATCTGATATGTATCCATTCAAGAATGCATTCTTTATATCCAATTGACTTAGAGTCCATCCTTTTGAAGCTACAATAGCAATGATTGTCCTTATAGTTGACATCTTCGCTACAAGACTGAATGTCTCATCATAATATATGCCATAGGTTTGGGCATAGCCTTTCACCACTAGTCTAGCTTTGTATCTGGCTATACTTCCATCTGCAAGCTTCTTCACTTTATAAACCCATTTATTTCCAATTAATTTCTTACCATTTGGTTGAGGAACAAGTTCCCATGTCTTGTTCTCCGCTAGTGCATCGAACTCTTCCTTCATTGCTTCTTCCCATTGCTTCTTACCTTTAGCTTCATCATAGTTCTGAGGTTCTTCATCATCTTTGACCATATATGCATAGTTCTTCTGAGTTATGTAAGAAGTATCATAAGAATACCTTTCTGGTTGCCTTCTTGTCCTACTTGACCTCCTTGGTTCACATTCTTCATAAGTGTCTGGATACACTTCTTCATCAAATATAGGAGCTTCTTCATTTCTTCTTGTTAATCCACTTCTGGATGTACTTGCTTGCATATAGTCTTCATCTCTATTTACCTGCACAATTGATTTTCCTTTCTCGCATCTTCTTACCTCTTCTTCAAATTCTTCAGCTGTATTACTTTGATCTGCATACCAACTTTTCTGTTCATCAAATGTAACATCTCTAGAAATAAGAAATTGTTTGGTTAGAGGATTCCACAACCTATAACCCATCTGCTTTTCATCATAACCAATGAACACATATTTTTTTGCCTTTGGTTCAAGTTTATGTCTAAGTTGTGATGGCACATAAGCATATGCAATTGATCCAAACACTCTACAATGATCTAGTGTTGGTTTCTTACCCCACCAAGCTTCATATGGAGTCATTCCATTTAGAGTTGCACATGGTAATCTATTCACAAGATATGTAGCTGTATTTACAACCTCAACCCAAAGATAATTTGGACAATTCTTCTCCTTCAGCATAGCTCTAGCAAACTCAACCAAAGTCTTGTTTCTCCTTTCTGCTACACCATTCTATTGTGGTGTATACCTACAGGTTATTTCTCTCTAAGTACCCGCATTCCAAAGATAATCATTGAACTCTTGGGAGAAGTATTCTCCCCCTCCATCAGACCTCAGTCTTTTAAGCTTTTGACCTGTGACTCTCTCAACATATGCATGAAAATGCTTGAAAGCTCCAAACACTTCTGATCTTTCCTTCAAAACATATAATATTATCCATCTTGTAGCATCATCAATGAAAAGAACAAATACCTTGAGCCACTAATAGATCCTTCTTTTGTTGGTCCCCATACATCTGTATAATGAGCTCTAGTAATCCATCATGTTTGAATCCTTTCTTTTGAAATGGTAACTTGTGTGCTTTTCCCATTTGACATGCTTCACATTTATAAACCATATGTTCACTCTGCACATTTGGTAATCCTAGTACAGACTGATTAGCAACCATAGCTTAAATTCCTCTTTCATTGAAATGACCTAATCTCTTATGCCAGAGATCAAGTTCTGTAATCACTCCTTCACCATGTGTGAGCAAAGCTTGACCAATGTTTCCTTGAACTCTTAAAGTAAAGAGTCTACCTTCTTTCTTACCACAAACAAACTGATTATATCCATTCTCTGGATCTTCAACAAATACTCCTTCATTTGTAAACCTAACTTGAAAACCTTTTTCAACTATCTATCCCACACTAATCAAGTTTTTAGGTATTGTGGGAACATACAAAACATTGGCTAGCAAATCTGCTCCACTCTTGCATTTCACTTTTCCAATTGAATGTACACTATGTCTTGTATTGTCACATGTTTGAACTCTATGACTAGAAATACCTTTTTCCAATTCTGACATCAATTCTATGTTTCTTGACAAATGATTAGAACATTCAGAGTTAATGTAAAATACCTTTAGATCTTCTTTATTTGATGTGCTGATTGAATTCATCATCAATGATGTATGACTTTCATTCTGTGTGTCATTTGCATAGTTGTAGTAGGTGGTGTTGTAGGATTGATTCTCTCCCCAACTTCTTCCTCCACCTCTACCATAGCCTCCTCTTTGACTTTGTCTACCTCTTTCAAAATTACTTTGATATCTTCCACCTCGACCTTTGCTATTGTTGTTTTGGTTCTGGTTTGATCCTTGTTGATTATGCCAACAATCATGAGCCAAATGATTACTCAATCCACAGATCCACCAAGCCTTCTTATTGTTATTTTGATTACCTCTTCCTCTTCCAAAACCTCTTGCTCTTCCTCTGCCTGTGCCTTTACCTCTTGCATAATAAACTTGAAAACTTGAATCTTCTTCATCCTTTGCTTTACCTTTATCTCCCTTCTTCTTGTTCTTCATGTACATTGCATAAATTTGTCATTTATCTCCATCTCCCTTCAAGTCTTGCTCAAATGTGAGCATCAAACCAAGCAACTGGTTCAAATCTGGAACACAATGATTTAATGAAAGTTCTGTTGATAAGACAAAAGGTTTCCACCTTTCATCCCCTCTCAAACATGTAAGTAATTGAGCAATATACTTGTGATCCTCAATATCTTCATCTATGGATCCAAGACTATCTGCTAGATCCTTCATCTTAGTGACATACTCACTAATATTTTGACTTGGCTTCTTCTTGAATGTTGTAAACATTGACCATAGACTTGCTTTCCTTGCTTTGGTAGTACTTTGGAAATGATATTCCAATGCATTCCATATATCTTTAGATGATTCAAGTCCTCTGAGGTGTGGTAGCAAATGATCAGAGATTGTACTGTAAATGTAGGCTTTTGCACTTGCATCCTTCTTCTGCCAATGCTTTAAAGCATCAAGTTCCTCTTTCTTTGGTCGGCTTTCATATTCAAATACTGGCTTCTCTTCTTCACCTGTAACATATATCATGAGATCCTTACTCATAAGTAAGGCTTCCATTCTCATTACCCATGTGGGGTAATTATCTCTGTCCAGTTTGTCAATGGAGATATGATCTGCCATACTCCTTTCCTTCTACTACAACCTGTGAGCTTAAGGATAAAGAATAATACCTTTTGGAGTTCTTTGTGTATGAGGATACTTTTGAAGTAACCTTTTGATGCCTTGTGTCTTCAAATGCTTCACCTTTCAACCTTTAATGGAAAACTTTCCAAAACTTCTCGTCCCTTTGCTGCCTTCTGCTCTTTAGGACCTTTCTGCTCTGATACCACTTGTTGATGTGTAAAAAACCACACAAATAGAATTAATGTGACACTAGAACACCTCTATGGTCACCATTAACTCATTGCCACTCAAAACTTTGAGAAATGATAGCCAGAACCAAGAACTTTACTTCTTCATAACTTTGCAGTCACTAAAATGACATACCTTCAGTATTTTGCTAATTTGTCTTAGCTCAAATATTATTTCTCCAAGATATTTTGGTGGATGAAAGTAGAGAAGTAGAACTTTCCAACAAGCTATCACATGCAAGAAACAGGTCTCTAGAACGCAAGA
>CM035429.1:143776986-143784486 GCA_020310875.1 Ceratopteris richardii
TCTACCTATCTATCTATCTATCTATCTATGTATGTATCTATCTATCTATCTATGTATCTATCTATCTATCTGTGTATCTATCTATCTATCTATCTATCTATCTATCTATCTATCTATCTATCTATCTATCTATCTATCTATCTATCTATCTATCTATCTATCTATCTATCTATCTGTTGGGGGATTCTTAGACAAGAAGGAGTTTGAGGGTGTGTAGGAGAAAATGAAAAGACTAGAAGAGGAAATACACCTTGGAAGCTTCTGCCGACTGATTACAGGAAGACAATTACAATGTTTGACACAAAAGACAAGCCAATACTTCTGTGCACAATCACACAGAGTGCTTAATTACAAAATACCCAATATCCCGAAGTCTTCTTGCCGCCGGCCTCCTCTGCACCAGACCTCCACCTGCTTCAAGCTTATCCTTGTGCACACCTTGCACCAAGCTTCCACTAAGGGGGAGGAATGAATAGCTTGAGACCCTTGGGGGACTAGCTTAGCACTCTTTGCACAATCCCTTAGTCACTCTCTATGCACTCCTTCAACTCCACTTCTCTACGTCGCACACTAGTGACTCTTGCACTTCTCTCTCTTGCTTCCCTTAGACTATGCTTCTCTTGCTTACTCTAAGATTGGTCCAAGAATAGACCTTGCCTTGATTTGAGTGTGTCGATCACGTACGCTCCTAACTGCAATGGTATCTTGGTGCTCACTTTGATGTCCCAAGATTGTCTTCCCAAGTGGCAGCCAACGACTCACTGTTTTGTCCTGTAGTGACTTTAAACTAAAACCCAAAATTTTAATGGGGGGCCATACTTTCACCTGTGCGTACGTTGCCGCTTCACATACCTTCACATTTCCTTTTAAGTCTTCACTTTTTCACCTAAGGGGGGGTTCACCTGAACCTTCCAAAACACTTTAAAACACACTTTGAACCTTAGGGAAATTAGAGAAAATACCTCTGCAACCTGCAACTCACTTTCTCCAATTACCCTTTGTGGACAATTAATTGTGCACTACCTGTGCACTTTGACACCTGCATTTTGGAGAAGGAAGGGCTGATGGGGCTGATAGGGATAGGTTCGGGAGGGTTAAGGATGTGGCTGGGCAGGTGTGTAAAGGGAGGGATAGGGAGAAGGATGATGGGGCTGGAGAGGGGAAAAATGATCAAACATGAGAGCTACAGAGGGAGCATATGGGAAATATTGAAACATAGGGTGAGAGGAGGTGATAATAGACAATGTGGCCAATGGAATGAGATAAAAACATGTGGTAATTGTGCGCAAAACATGAGGGTTTGGACCAAAAGTCAGAGAAAAAGTGGGAATTTGGAAAAATAAAGTCAAAAACTGAGTCGAGAGGTGCCAAAAAACATGAAAATGACTCCAGCTTTATCAAAAACGGCCAACCGAGGCACAATCCCGAGCCAAAAGCTTTGAGCCAGAAAAAGTTAAAAAAAAAAAAAAATATATATATATATATATATATATATAAATAATATATATATATATAGGTAATTTTCTTTTTTTTTGAAAGGTGAACGCCTATGCAAAAAAGATAAAAAGAAAAATAAATAACAGAAAAATAAAATAAAATAAAACTTAAAATAATAAAATAAAAAATAAAAAATAATAAATAAATAAATAATAAAAAATAAGAAAATAAACAAAAAATAAAAAATAAAAAATAAAAGAGAAAAATAAAAAATAAAATTTTGGTGGGGAGGGGGGGGCGGGGGGGAGGCGGGGTGGTCGGTGGTGGTCGGTGGTGGGGGGGGTGGGTTTTTTTTTTTTTTTTTTTAATGCCTCAACCCGAAATTCCTGGGGGGCCTTTTTTTTTGTTTTGGAAAATAACCCAAAAAATAGAAAAAATGAAGGAAAAATCCAAAAAAATTCCAAAAAATTGCCAAAAAAATTTGTAAAAATTCTCATGAAATTTTCTACAGGGCTAGGCCCCATTTCTTTCATCAAACCACAGAGAGCCTCCTTTTTTCCTCCTATTTGGCAAGAAAATGACATCGAAAAGGGATAAAAAATGCTAGAAAAATGCTAAAATTGCTAGAAAATTTTCCAAAAAATACCCAAAAGTTTTTCGTTTGCAGAGGTTATGAAATGTCTTCTAGGTTTGCTTAAAACACCAGGAACAAGAATGAAATTGATAAAGAAAACTACTAAAACTGAGCAAAATGAGATGAGAAAGCTATGTACAACCTGGATAGATTTTGCAGTTCCAGGTGATCCATACTTCTTCAAGTGTGTTGATGATAGGCCTTGAGCCTTGATATGTTGACCAGTGGCAAGGCCTCTCCTTTCAACGTCTCTAACTCCACAGCACCCCAATTTAGCATTGTTTTGACTCTATAAGGTCCTTCCCAATGTGGAAGCCATTTTCCTCTCAGTTGTGTATGAAGATGAGGTCTATGGAGAAGAACTAACATGCCTGCTTCAATGTTGTTGTTCCACAGATGTCGATCATGTGCCTCCTTCCTCTTCATCTGAGTCCCTATCAATTGTTTTGTTGCTAGTAGACGAATCTCCTCCACTTTATGTAGTGCTCCTAGCCTCTGAGAGACATCACAATCCTTCTTTCCCTGCATGAATGGTATCGTAGGTGATCCATGTAAAAATTCAAAGGGCTCAATGGGAAATATGCCATAAACCAGTTGGAATGGAGAATATCTGGTGGCCTCTTTGTAGGCTAACCTGTATGCCCATAGTGTACCTTGATAAGCAATGCCCCACGAAGTGGGCTGTAACATACACTCCTTTCTTAACATTGAGATTAAAACCTTATTTGTCGATTCAGCCTGTCCATTGGCTCTTGGATAGTAAGCACAGGAGGTCCTATGTAGAATTCTATACCTGTTGAAGATTTCCTGTAGAACTTTATTGACAAAATGGGTACCCTGATCTGTACAAATTTCAATTGGACATCCAAACCTGCAAATGATGCTACTATAAATGAAATCAGCAATAGTTTGGGCAGTGCAGTTGGGGGAGGCAATAGCTTCAGCCCACTTTGTCGCATAATCTGTAGCTATCAAGAGATATTTTTCTCTTTTTGGAATTGCGGGAGGGTAGATGGGCCCTACAAAATCTAGCCCCCACTTCTCAAATGGTTGCCAGAAAGTGGAAACAATCAAGGGGTTATGCCTCTGCTTGTTGGCTTAGGTCCACACCTCTGGCAAAGGTCACATGCCTTTCCCCATTCATCTGCATCCTTAAATAGTGTAGGCCACCATAGACCAGCATCCAGTATCCTCTGACTCATAATATGCCCTGGAAGGTGCCCACCACCTGTTCCTTCATGTGCAGAGTGAAGGACTTCCCTCACTTCTTCTTCTTCCAAACACTTCCTAAACTTGTCATCCTTGCCCTGTCTATACAATTTATCTTCAATGAAGGTATATGGTCTACTCTTGATTAGCAATCTCTTCTTTTGCACAGCACTAGCCTTTTCTGGATACAACCTAGTTTTAATGAAATTTTTGATATCATAATACCAACCTTGAGCTTGTACAGCAAACAAATGAGCATCTGGAAAATCATCATTGATTCCACTAGTTTGATTCATCATATTGATTCTGGATAGGTGATCCGCCATAACATTATCTTTACCTGGTCTATGGACTACAGAAAAATCAATCTCTTGGAACAACAATAACCACCTCCATATTCTACCAATGGCTTGTGGTTTGTTGAGTAAGTATTTTAGTGGTTGGTGATCTGTTATAATAATAAATTTTACTCCCAGTAAGTAATGACGGAATTTTTGGACAGCAAAGACCATTGCTAGGGCTTTCCTTTCTGTAGTACTGTAATTCCTTTCAGCCTTGGTTAAGATTCTACTGGCATATTGAATTGGTCTATCCACTTTAAATTCTTCGCTGGGTTGGGTCAAAACTGCCCCCACTGCATAGGCACTGGCATCTACATGTATATGAAAGATTTTTGACCACTCAGGTGTGATCAAAATAGGAGCAGACACTAACCTTGACCGTAATGTTTGATATGCTTTTTCCTCCTCTTCTTCCCATTTAAAAGGTACTTCCTTACCTGTAAGTCTAGCCAGTGGTCTGGCTATCTCTGCATACATTTTTATAAATCTTCTATGGTATCCAGTATGCTCCAAGAAACTATGAATCTCTTTAGGGGATTTAGGTTTAGGCAACTTTAATATAGAAATGATTTTGTCAGGATCTGGGGCCATACCTTTAGCCGACACCACATGTCCTAAGAGAGTTCCTTCTGTCACAAGGAAATGACATTTGTTTGGATTGAGCTTTAGCTTAGTCTCCCTGCATCTTTTGAAAACATTCTGCAACTGGCTCAAGTGATGGTCCACACAATCTAGAGGAGTTTCTTTGTGAGATCGTGAAAACGAAGAGAAGTCATCCATGAAGATTCTAAGTGATTCCAGCAATAGGGGGCCAAAAATGAGATTGACCGTTCTGTTAAAGGTGGCTGGAGCATTTCTGAGCCCAAATGGCATTTTTACATACACATATGTTCCCCAAGGTGTGATAAAAGCAGTATTTTCACGATCCTCTCGATGTATTGATATTTGATTATAGCCACTAAATCCATCCATAAAGCTATATAATGCATGCCCAACCACTTCTTCAATGACCTGCTCTACAAAAGGCATTGGGAACCCATCTGGAATGGTCACCTTGTTGAGTGCTCTAAAGTCAACACAAATTCTGATTTTATTAGTATTCTTCTTTGGTACTATAACCATAGGTGAGAGCCACTCTGAGTGTTCTACAAGAATGATGATTCCTACATCCTCCATCTTCTGTATTTTCACATAGACAGCTTCAACATATTTTGGATTAAGTTTATAACTCTTCCCTCTTATGGGTTTGGCTCCATCAACCAGAGGGATTCTGTGCTCTCCATAAGTTGCAGGCACTCCTTCTAAGTCTTTATAATGCCAGGCAAAAACATCTCTATAATGGGTCAAGAATGACTTTACCTTTTCAAGGAACCTTGGGTGGCTCCACAACCAAGTGGCCACCAAAACTGGCCAATTATTATCTTGAGTGCCTAATTGTATTTCTTGGACAGGATTTCTCTCTACCATATTATCTTCGTGCTCATCTTCTACCTTGTCTTCTTCTACTAGCTTTTCGTGCATTGCTTCATAAGTAGGTGTATTTTGGACTTCAATGTGTTCCTCCTTGTCCTGCATCCATCCTACAAGAATTTCTTGAATTGGGAAAGAACATTCTTCACTAGAATTTTTTACCTTGCCTTTAGCTTCAATAACCTCCTTATCTGTGGTTGTCATATCCTCCTCCAAGTTGTATTTGAGGGGTGTCTTCCTGCCCCTTCTGTGGTCTGTGATGGGCTCTCCCAATCCATCAACTTGGACTTTCTCCTTATCTTCACCATAACCTTTAGTTGTGCAAGAATTATTAAGAAAAATTCCAAAACAAGAGGAAGAGTTGCCTGCTTGGAGCCAATTTAGAATATCCTCTTCTTCCTCAAAATCTATTTGGGGTTGATCCTCCGATTCTGTTTCCATGCATATACCAACTGTTTGCATCATGCTAGTGTTTCCTTGATTATCTGGGCCCTCTTCTAAATGAATCTGTGTCAGCTCTTGCCCGCCTTGCCCCAATCATGAATGACACTTGCATGTCTCAGCCATGGTCGTCCAATTAAGAGGGGAAATCCTCCTTCAACCTGGGGCAATCTTAAAACCACAAAATCCAAAATGAATAGATTACCTTGTACTTCAAGTGGAACTTTTGGGATCACTCCCAAGGGCCTTACTTTGCTCTGATCTGCCAAAAGTAACAGTGAAATTTGCAGGCCTTGAAGGGTGGAGTCCAATCTTTCCCATTGTATGTTCAGGCATCAAGTTAATGCCAGAACCACCATCCACAATAACTCCTTGAAATTCATGACCTTGGATAGATACTGTCAGCTGAGGACTTTTATAATCTGTAAGGGGTGCTTCCCCTACAATTTTTCCTTTATGTAAAACAGTAGTCTTTGCCACCAAACTTGTAGTGGAAGCTTCATCAATTATCTGCAATAACTCTGACCTGAATTTCCCATCCATCTTTATTAAATAAAAAATACTAACCTCCTTTTTCATGGACTTGAGTAGTTTTGAAGCCTCTGATTCCTTGAGAGCATGGGCTCCAGTTGACTTATCAAACTCCTCATGAGCCCTGTTGAAGGCATGCCCAATGGCATCACTCGTGCATATGTGATCTCCTTTTTTACTTGTATCTGCACCTGTGGTGCCTTTATCTTCAGATGGTTCTCTGTTTTGATTCCATTCCTTAATCTTTGACCCTTGTCCTATGTCTGCTTGAGCCTTCCCCTTGCTTCTTGTCTCCACAGTCAAAGATTCTATTTCTTCTAATTGCACCACCCTGGTAGATGGTGATGGCTCATTGACCAGATCACACACTTCTTCTTTGTGCACCAAAATCATTTGAATATGAGGCCCGGATGAAGAGGCTTGATTCTTAGGACAACAATTTGTATAATGGTCTCTTGCATCAGGGCAGTTCCTGCAAGGAGGGGCATTTTCTGGTAGGGTGCACCTACTTTGATAGTGCCCGCATTCTCCACATCTGAAACAGATGATTGGCCTCCTAGGCCCATTTCCAAAGGTATTCCTCTGTCTAGGATTATAGTTGTTACCTTGATTTGGTGCAGCAACCATCACACTTGCTGGTGTTGGGGGTCCTCCTTGTGTCCAGTATGTCGTTGCAGGCATTCCTCTTGATTGGCATTCATGGGCCTCATGGCCAACTTTCCTGCATAATTGACAAGTCAGACTTAACAGAGGACATTCACTTACTATGTCACCTTGCTTGCTGCACATGGAACACCAAAGTCCACTCTTGATGCCACCTCCTTTGAGCTCCTACAACTCCTGTCGCAGTTGAGCCAATTCCTCTGCCTGGGCCTCCTCCTCCTTTTGGAGCTTTAGTGCTTCAATCTCCCTTCTCAACTGAGCAACAACATTCTCCTCCTCTTTGTAGCGCTTATTTCTTTTTAAGCCCTCAAGCTCCTTCCTTAGTTGGATCACTGGATCCTCCATTTCTGTACCATATGTTGGTTGGGAAGAAGTTGCTCCATACTGGTACCTTATCTGCTCCAAGCGTGTGGCTGTGTTGATGAACTCCTCTATGGAGGCTGTAGGTAACACTAATTCCTTTATTTTGCATTGGGTGGCCACTGGTAGGGGCTTAGCCAACCATTTCTTAACAAAAAAATCGTGTGGTGGATCTCAAAATTTAGCCATTAGTGCTTTGGCCCTAGTCACAAACTCTGGGAACTTTTCTCCTGGACCCAATCTCAAATTCTCCAGTTCTTCTATGATAATCTCCGCAGTGTTGCCATGCTGGAACTGATTTTTAAAAGCATCTTTCATCACATCCCAAGTGGTAAAATGGTTTTCAGCAAAGTGGCTGAACCACTTATCAGCTAATCCCTCTAATGTGGCAGGGAAGAGAATAAAAAAGGCATC